>WOGR01008234.1:0-11958 GCA_015342045.1 Leptinotarsa lineolata | reverse complement strand
ATACTTATATTCATTGAAAAGAAGGTGTTGTTGAGTGTCTATGATTCAATTCACAAAAGAGAGTATTATTAGGAACAGCACTCAAGAAAAATATTGGCAAACCGCGGACAGGTGTTTCTGGCTATTGGCCTCATCAGCGCGGTGTAGCCAAGTGCGAAGATGGGCAACGCTTGGTTGCCAAAAAAAAAGAGAAAACAGCACAAACGAACGGAGTCACGAACAGAAACACGTGTCTGCGGTTTGCCAGTATTTTTGTTGAGTGCTGTTCCTAATAATAATCCTCTATCAATAATTAGATATCAATACTTGTTTACAAAAAGGATTTAAAAGTTCAATGAATTTTAATTACATGCGAGTGCTTTCGATAGCAGAATGTGCTATCATTATCGTGGCTCTACTGAACATTTTCTTGTATCATTTGCCTTTTTATACGGTCGGATCGTCTAAAACAGGTATTAGTTTGGACAGGTACTTTGATTTCGCTTCTATCTCGGGTTTCGATTAAGTTTGTTCGTACCTGGGTTATATTGGGTAATGTTCTTTGTATGTATGTTTCTCTAGGTTCATTGTTTCTAGAAATTTGTATCGTTTTTTGGAGTATGTTGAATGTTAGGTCTTCTTGAGTTTTGATTTGTGTTTGCTCCTTGATAAGTGAATTACGTTTTTTGAATTCATGAATGTTTAGGTTTTCCCAGATGTTCATAGGGTTTCCTTCATTTATTTGTTTAATGAGTTTGATGTTTTCTGGTGGGAGAAAGTTATGATTGTTTTGTATGGCGTGTGTGGCGAGATTTGATTTGTATTTTATTGAATTTATGTATGCTTTCTCGTGCTCGTCGTACCTTTGGATCAGTTTCTTCTTTGTTTGGCCTATATAGAACTTGTTGCAGTCTGAACATTGTATGCTGTACACTCCGTTTGAATTTTTTTCTTCTCTTTCACCATTTGTGGTTTTATTTTCGTGTTCGGTTCATAAGTGATGTTGATGTTCAAGGATTTGAAGATGATCGTAAGTTTTTTGGTTTGGTGACCTATGTATGTGAATGCAGTCCATCTTTGTGTTGTTTTATCTGTTGGAGTCGTTTGATTCTTGTTCTGTATTTTTTGTTTGATTCTATTTTCTAATTCATCTATTGTCTTTTGGGTATATCCATTCTCGTTTGCTATTTGGTATATGATTTTCCTTTCCTTGTTCCGGGTTTCATTTCAAAGTGGTATTCTTAGCATTCTGTAGATGAATGCGTTATACGCAGCCATTTTCTGTGAAGGTGGGTGATTCGAACTTGCGGGTATGGTGGAGCTTGTTTGTTTAGGTTTCCTGTATATTGAAAATTGAAATTTTGTTTTGTTGTGATTGTATCCTATAGTTATGTCCAGGTAGTTGAGTTTTGAGTCGTTTTTTTCTTCTATGCCGAAGCTCAGTTTTTGACTCATTTTATTAATTTCCTTTGCTATTTGTTCTGTTCTTATTTCCTTGTTTTGTGATATGTATAGGCCATCGTCAACGTATCTGAACCATTCTTCTTTTCCATCGTATGTTTTGATTATTGTTGAAATTTGTTCATCTATGGTTTGTAGGTATATTTCGGATATAATGCTAAGTAGTGGGGATCCCATCGTTAGTCCATCTGTTTATGTTTTAATTTTTCTTTCGGAAATGACCCAAACTTTTGATTTTGAAATAGGACATCCTATTTATTTTTACTTATTTCGATCGAGAATGACATTCTGAATTCAACAATACTTCACTCGCCAATATTTGAAAAATAAAATCATTTTTATTCCAATTTCTATTTTTTGATCTAGAATGTCATGGATCGTGTAAATCGCTTCATTATTGATCGAGTAACATGGAAAAACTACGACTGTGAGGCTTATGACTCCACAGTCGTTTGAAGAACTATTTCACAGTCGCAAATATGAATTTTTCCAGTTAACTTGATCTTTTCAAATGGAAAGGGGGTGGTTCGTCGACTTTTTGTGAAAGATCATTTTCTTACGACTAATTTGATGTCACACAATTTCATTTCATTTTCGGTATTTCTCTGAATATTTGCAGATCATGCCTAAAAAAAATAATACGTATTTGGTATACTTATGCACTACGTCCTGTTATTTTAGTTATCTGTGACAAAAAATTGAAGCTTTTGCTAGAACTACCTAAACAAATGCGCTAATGAATATGCTGTCAATTTTAAAAATTTATTTGTTGTGTAGTTTTTAATCAGATATGGCAAATTATACTAGAAACGATAAAATTGACGTGTTGCTAATTTAGGGAGGAACAAAAAAGAATGCAACTGATGCAGCTCGAATTTATGCTTAGAGGTTCCCTAATCGTCGCCATCCCACTCGTCATTATTTTCCAAAACTGGCAAGAAAAATGCGGAATGAACCAGAAAAAAATGCCAATAACTTCATCGTCAGTGAAGAAAAAGAAGTAGATGTGTTGGCCTATGCTGGCTTCAATTCGCCAATATGTTTCTGAGTGTCATATAAGTTATTCGTCCGTTTGGAGAATTCTTTACAAATATAATTATCGATCATTCAAGTACGTTATCTTAACGATAACGATCACAAACGAAGATTGATCTATTGCAACTGGTTTTTGACTCAATACAGAGGAGATGAACGTTTTTCATTAAAAATTATTTATTCAGATGAAACCCGATTAACCATCTTGAGTATGTTCAATAGAAATAATGAAAGGTATTGGTCTCAAACAAATTTCCATGTGATGCAAGAAGGAAATTTTCAATAACGATTTGATTTCTATTGCTGGATGGGTATTATTGGAGGAAAACTTTTGGGGCCAATAATTTTCTACGGACAACTGACTGCGGAAAAATATCTACAGTTCCTTAGAAATCAAAAATTAATGATTTCATTGAAGATTTGCCACTGGCTAACCAAGTTGATATCTATTTTCAACAAGATGGAGCGCCACCTCACAATTCTCAAGTCGTGAGAGAACATCTAAATGAACAATTAAAAATCAGGTTTACAATACAACATCAACTACTCGTGAAGAACTAGAGCATAAAGTAAGGGTAGCATTCCAGAACATCACTGAGGAACAGCTAATCAATGTTATGCGCGCAACAATTGAAAAAGTTAAGATAGCGGTACGGAGAAACAGTAATGAAAAGGTAACTTAATTTTATGAACTTGCCTTTTTTCGCCGCGGCTGGTGCCACAGTTTGATTATTTAAAAATACTTTCCTATTGCACATCTTCAACATAAAAGAACCTACATACAAAATTTCAGCCTTCGAAAATATAGCGGTATGGAGAAACAGTGATGAAAAGATAATTTTCATATGTAAACGCTCTCCTTTCATTCCCAGTGGGGGAGCCCCAGTTGGACTATTTAAAAATCCTTTCTTATTGCAAATCTACAACATAAAACGAACCTACATATAAAATTTCAGCCTCAGAATATATAGAGGTACGGAAAAACAGTTATGAAAGGGTAATTTTCATATGTGAACGCGCCCGTTTTACCACCACAGGGGGCTCCCCAGTTGGAATATTTGAAACTCTTAAGTCTAATCATACTTATAGAAATGTGTGAGTGATCGCTTTTGGTTTCTGTGCATTTGTGCGCGCTAAACTAAAAAACGGCTCAATCGATTTGGGCGCGGTTTTCACTAATCTATTATGGCAAGCTTCATTTAACATCAAGTTGAAAAAAAAGTTGGAATCTTTTTTTTTCAATAACCAACTGCGCCCCTACGAACAACAGCACTCGAGCTGAGGTTTAACGAGGTATTATCTTTCAACGTTCGATTTATAGCACATGTTGGACGATACTCAGTAAAAATTGGTCGTTCGGCAGTAGGCAGTAGGGCTAGAACCATCGTTCCACATGCGGTCGATTGAATGAGTAGAATGAAACACTCATGCTGAACCAACCGGGTACCGTTCCACTATAGTGTTTGATTTATTCCATTCGGTTTATGAATAAAAAAGTTATATCAATATAAAGAATCACGTCGAAGATTTGTTGAAAAAAATACTCCTAAAAAATACTGTTCAGCTGATTTGACTGAAACTGTTAACTGCTTTCTGTCGACACGATTTCACTAGACACGGATCAGCTATCTGGTGTATTGTTTGGCGATACAAAGCATATCAAGTTTTGGTAGAGAAAAGTAATATTCAATATATTTGATCTGAGGTGTTGCTAATACTAGAAATCTGTTCAAACCAGTAAAGTACCCGGTCTCGTATTTAGAAGCGGTTTTCAGTAATGTATTGTGGTAAGCTTCACTTAACATTTATGACTATTGTTTCATTTACTTCGATTGGTTCATAAATGAAAAAGTTTGTCAGTTTAAAGAATCACGTCGAACATTTGCCAAAAAATATTATCCAAAATACCGTTTAATTGATTTGGCTGAAACTTTGGTTCACTATATTTATAGACTGTGAAAAGATTTTCTTATGAATAAAATATAGGCGAACAAACGAAAATATTTTGCTGGTAGGAAATCTGGGAAAACAAAAACTAAAATCCTCGCGAACACCCATCATATAAATTTTTACGTATAATATTTTATATTTTTAATAACATATAATGAAATTTTTGTTAGGACAAAAGTAAACGAATGATTTCAAATTTTCTAGGAAGGTTCTGCATAAAAACTATTCAAAAATATATATTATTATGAATGATATGAAATCATTTCACCCACAATGACCTTGTACAATTAGAAACTCTGTCGCTAGATATTCAAAAAAAAGCAAGGCACTGGTACCAAGTTAACAGATTACAGCTGAATGATGATGATAAAACCCATAATATAACTTTCTCGACAAACTCCTCTGTACTCGAAAACAAATTTGTTAAGCTGCTGGGTTTGACAATCGATGACAGACTCTACTGGAACCATCATATAGAGCAACTGAAGCAAATACTTTCGAGCACTTTGTTCCTACTACGACAGCTCAAATCGCATGTTAATACTGAAACTCTGAAAAGTGCGTATTTTGCAATATTTCATGCACATATAACATATGCCGTTGTCATATAGGGCGACTCCTCGAAATCTGAAGAAATTTTTCGACAACAAAAAAAAGCTCTGAGAGTTTTGGCAAACTGTGGTTTCAGAAAAAATTGTCTCTCTGTCTTCGTTCAATTCATAATACTACCGCTTCCGTCAATATATATCGAAAATTCTCTGAGAGAAATACATGCGCAAATAAGTAGGTTGACTAGACAATCTCAAGTGACTGGCTACAGTACAATCAAACTTCATTAGGCTACTAAAATACAGGCTTTCTTGTTCCCAGAAGAATTCTTTGGACTACAATCTTTATGTGTTACCAGCAGAAATAAAGACTCTTAATTCACTTTTACTTGAGAAAAAAATTAAATATTTTCTTCTGCAACATTGTTTTTATTCGATTTCTGAGTTTGCTGAAAATGCCAGGCGTTTTCCAATGCAATTTTGAAATGCGGCCATGCCTGTTGCAAAATTCTACTGTTTAATGTTTAATTCTACATTTTTTATATTTGTGCATCTATATTCCGTAAAATGATGACTGTGTTTGAATTATAAGTTTTAGAAATGTACACAGCTTCAGCTGTGCGATTGTCTGAAGTGTTTGTGTTTTGTTTTGACTCATGTATCAGATTTAATTCATGTATTTTACTTAGAGAAATTCTGCGATTTTTACTATGTTGTACCTTCTTTTATGACGTATGCTATACACTGTAGTGTCTGTTGCATGAATAAATTACTATTACTATTCCCACTCAATAATTACAATCTACATTTGTATTTATTGCACAGTCATCATATTTGAAATTGTAAATAGGAATAAGGTTGGATGAAAGATTAAGTTTTGTCCATGTTTTGAACATGAACGAAAAATGAATCCTGCCATTTAATAAGAGCTATGTATATACCAACTACCTATGTATGAACTATCAATAAAACCAATTATATATACAAAAAAGTATTTCTTACCAGGCAATTTTTGTACATGTCTCTCTATTGCAGCTACACAAGATCCACAAGTCATGCCTTTCACTTGTAAATTACATTTTTTCAAATTTGTATCCACATCAGCATCTCCGCCTGCGCCTTTTTTTGACGGTGACTTAGATTCGACTTCAGATGTCGAATTTTTAGCTATGATTTTACCATCAACAGATTTCACATAAGCTTCAAAGCCCATATCTTCTATTTGCTCTGCAATTTGTTCTGGTGAAACTTTATTTTTCAAATATTCCACATATCCTTCGTTTTCCTTCAAATTGACTTTAATCATTTTCACGCCATCCCTTGTCGACAACATTCCTGATGAAATAACAAATTACCGAACAGAAGCACACTATTTCTTCTTTTTACCTTCTATACTTTGAACACAAGAGTTACACGTCATACCCCTAATATCTATAAAACACGTACTGATTTCTTTATCATCTGACAATAATGGTAATGACGCATCGAATCCCATATCTTCTATATGCTCACATATTTCTTGGGGAGTTACAATAGTGGGATCATAATTCACTAATCCATATTTTTCTTGCAAATTCACCTAAACATGTTTCAATTAAAAATACCTTACTAAGGACGCATTACTTGAATTCTTACTTTGATATTGTATATCCCTGGTATCTTACTAATTGTTCCTTCAATATTTCTCACACACGACATGCATGTCATTCCAATTATATTTATTCGTACAGTACCATCATCAGAGTCCGGAGATTTCGAATTACCCGAATAGTCTCCCGCCGAACGGGAATATGTTGTTATCCTTTCATTCTCAGATAGTTTTTGATTAATGAGTGGTTCAAATCCCAAGGTATCTGAGGTGTTTCTGAAACGAAAAGAAAATTAAGTCCGTTTTATATATAATGGAGATGTTAGTATGACTGGCTAAGTTAAGCAATTAGGTGTTCGTTTGTGTTCTAGAAATAACAAACGAAAGTCCCAAACTCGATCTCATCAAGACAAATCTTCAACAGAATAAAAGAATGATGATTCTGAAGAGCTGATAAAACGTACGTTGGTCCGTGAAGATAGGAATTAACTCCACAAAAGAGAGAAATTATTACAAGGGTTTCTATAGCAGAAAATCAGAGTAAATTAACTATTTCAATGAATATTTTTTTGCAATAAACAGAATAATTTTAAATTTGGATTTTGACTGAAACCAGTTTGAAATTCAATCGTGTTTTATAAAAGTTGTAAGTAATAACAACTCCTTACTTCATACCTGAAAAATTTACAGCTTTTAGGAATGAAACAAGAAGATGAATTCAAGTAACACTTTATTGTGAGATTTTCACTGAACAGTTTATAGAACCGCTACAAGTGTTTCGCTCAATGAACATGGCTGATGAAGTTATTGTATAGCGAAACACGTGTAGCGGTTTTGTAACCTGTTAGTGAAAATATCACAATCAAGTTTTACTTAAATACGTTATGAATTTTCATCAAGTATTGGCCATATGCATCAAATATAAAAAAGAAGAATTTTTCAAGCAATTAAAGGGTCAAAATGTATGATCGTGCGCTTATTCTCGAATGGTGCGTCTTATTGAGGACAAAATTTTGCAATTTCGAAATGAGTGATTGAATTTTATCTATAGAATTATTGAAATAAAAATTATTTTTTGAAAGATGTCGACACTTTTTTCTCCGAATTTGAAGTCCCTCCTGGGATCCTAGAAGTTTGAATTGTACTTTAGAATGAATTCAATATTAAAATCTGTCAACACTTGTTGCAAAAGATTGTCCTTATCTAATGTTTTTCTTTTTTCGGTTTCAAAAATCAGCGAAAACAAGCATCGATTAAATGCCAGGATAGCAACCACAACCACATCCGATGAAATACCATATCGGTAAGAAGAATATATCGGTTAGTACGAGTTGGCGTGATAGCCAAAACTAATTAACCTCCTCTTATAATAACGGGTCCAAGAAAGAATTGAAACAAATTTTACTTTTCGGTTGCAAGATTACTCCAACATCAACTAGGAAACTTAATAGGTACAACTTGTGTTACTGAGGCAAGCAGTTAGCTACTATTAACTTCTAAAGGTACCGTTTTCTTTTATATTCTGATTTTTGAAAGAAATGATTTAATTTCGAATAGGAATATATAATCTTCTGAAACCAAATTAATCTAATTATGGATCTACGAATACGTCAGAAAACACCATTTCTAAAGATCAGAATTTGTTGACGGCTTCAAATAACTGAAGGATTCAGGTTGAAACTTTGTTGTGAGATTTTCATTCAACTCATATTTCACTGTACAATAGCTTCCTCCTCAGGAGTGTTCATACTGTATGTATAATGTATACGTCTTAGGATATACGTATGGATTTTCATCAAGTATTGGCCAATTCCATCACTTAATTGAACATGTAAATATCTTTCAATCCAGATTTATGAAATTAAATTTTTCGATAAGTTCACACAATATTTTATATATGTTAATAATTCTGATAATATGGGTTTGCTTCATCCATTCAAAATAAAACATGACGAGTTGAGTGACATAAAAACACAAACACAACTGTAATGTAATTTTGTAAACAATATACGAAAGGGGTATCATAATATCATAGCACTCTATTTATATGCATAATTTTATCTTTATTACGATAAATGAATATGAAATATTCAGTTTCAGTAGCAACTTTTCCCTCGCTCTGTAATTTGTGATAAAAAACTTTCAATTGGTTCAATTATCTATTTCAAATAATAAAACACAGCGACCACTTTTTGAGTGATTTCGACAAGAGAAATATTTAGATAAATGATAACTTGGTCAGTGGATACGCCCTTACTATGGCGGTGAGGCGAAATATTCATTTATTTACAACAGTATAGATTGAGTAGCTTGGGTAGTAAAGTTAACTTTTGACTATTTAATTTGACATTAATAAAGAAATATATACTTAATTTAATCTGATCACTAACAAAAAAACGTATCACGTGACTCGAACTGTGACAACTGTGACACTTAAGAAATTTCTTCGATATTTTTTCACATAGAGACATGTTAATAATTTATGATGTACTTTTCAATGTATTATTAAAAATTACTATTTATTGTTTTTGGATAAAAATAAATACTTAGCAACTACTTGTTACCAGAACTAGTTTGTACTGACCCTTTGTTGGATATTTGTCAAATTCCTCTATACATATTTTGATTGTCCATAAATTGTTTGCCTCTTGTGATTCAGTGCCTCAAATTTGTATAAAACATGACGAGATGTCCATATTCTTTTGGTTATTGCTTGCAACTAGGGTCATCATTATACAACCTAAATTGTTTCAGATATTTTTTGAAAGGGCAGTATCTAGTAAGTGGCCCTGTGAATATTCTGAGCAAATGACTAATCTGTTGAAGCACTTCTTTAGACGGTCACTTCATTAAGGTTTTCCCGTTTATGTTTCCAGGTATATTTTGAAATATTTTCTTATTTCTCATTGACCTAGTTGCCGACCCGGTACCGAATAAAAGCTTTCAGTACTTCCATAGCTGGTTCAGGGCCTATATATTGAGTTGATAATCCACATCTAACACAATTCTATCAGCTATTTCATTGACCGTGATCCCCTGAGTAACCTGGCACTCAGTATATAGTTTAAGTATTATTGTTTGGCAGTTTATTTAGTTTTCCACGGCATTCTCAGACAAGTTTCGACGTCATTCTTGGATTCATCATTCGCCGAGTACACCGTGGCTGTGTGTAAAAATAATGACCGCACATTCATGGTGCATTGCAAAAATACTCACACTTCCGCCTGTAAGACGAATGTGTATTGACCAAGCAAGTAGCTGTTATGTAAATTTCTACCCACAGGATATACTCTATCTGCTGTCGCACGTGATCAGACTATGATGTTCGTTATTCCGAAAACTCTTTTTTGCCAGATCCCATGCATCTCGATGAATTTTCCAGTCTGAATTGTCCTTCCCTAGTCTCTCTAGTAATTACAAAATGTGAAGAGGATAGATTCAAGCATATTCAATGCTGCTGATGGTGTGTGTGGTTCTCATTGCTCGTATAATTCCCAGATAGGAAAGTCTTGGCACTCTGCCTGCTGTATGGATCGCGATCGCTTGTTTCATCTATACCCACTAAACCAATGAAATAAGTGAAAAATAATCATGTTAAACGGTTCTATTGAAAAAAGATATGGATGTGGATAATGTACTAAAAAATAATTCAAAAGGTCCTAGGTAGCAGTCATCACACCACTCTCCTCAGCAATCTAGGGTATTGATCAGACAAAAATAATGATAAAATCGTTGGGCATAGCGTTACTTGAGTAAATATGTGAATATTACGCCAAACGATTCTATCTATTTTTTTATCTGATCAATACCGTAGATTGCTGAGGAGAGTGTTATGATGACTGCTACCTAGGACCCCCCAAATTATTTTTTAGTTTTTAGTACATCATTACTATCTTTCTATTTTTCCATAAAACCGTTTACTTATTTTATTCTCAAGTTTTGTTTCTAATTTTTATCCACCCTAATGCCACACAGTTCTCGGCACGTTTTAACCTTTTACCTTAACTTGAGTGTTGTATCGCCAACGACGTATCATTTTTAGCCACCCTAACGCCACACAGTCCTCAACACGATACAAAACCTCAACTTGGGTGGGGATCTATGCTTGTGTACCAATTCTGAGTTGACAAAGTTCTTTGTAAGGATTATATTTGATTTGCATCTTTTTCGTAGTGTATTCTACTAATCAACTCATGTCATTTGATACCCATATTGAGGTTGTTGTGAAAAAATATCTAATCCGCCATTTTTTAGCTGCGGTCATCTTTAATTTGCATCTTTTTTACAGTATACTACTATTCTACTAGTCAAGTCCTGTCATTTGATACCTATATTGGGGTAGTTGTGAAAATATGTAGTCCGCCATTTTGTAGCTGCGGCCATCCTGAATTTGCATCTTTTTCAAAGTGCACTACTATTCTACGAGTCAAGCCCTGTCATTTGATACCCATATTGAGGTAGTTATAAAAAAATATGTAATCCTCAATTGTGTAGCTGCGACCATCTTGGATTTACAATGATACAGAATTTATCAAATTGTATTGTCATCAAAACTAAATGTGTGTACCAAATCTATATACAGGAAGGGGATCAAATCTTCAATTACTAAATTTGACCCAAACAAACAGGGTAAGCTAAATAAAACCGTTAAAAAAAATGTAAAAGTATATATTTTCAAGGGTTTAACCTTTTTTGTGTAAAGACAACATCACGTTTGGTCATATCCATTGTCTTCCTATAGGTACTTCTGGTCAGTATAAGTGATATTTCCGCCTGTCGTTTTATCATGTTTGAATATTGGTTCAAGGTCAGTCTGAGATCTAATATTACTGTCAGGTATTCAACATCCCTATAAAAATGAATTTCTTCACCTCGGAGTTTTAGGGATCCTGGTCTCTCTATTGGATCTATTGGTGAATGCAATAGATAACTTCAAGTTTGACATACGAAAATGCATTCTGGCACAAAACATATGTTAAAAAACTTTGTCAAAGATTAATTATTTCAATACACCGCACAATTCCTTAAGAATTCATTAGGATTTTAAAATTATGCTTGAATTTAAGTATAATTCGAGTGTGAATTCGTATCAACGAT
Organism: Leptinotarsa lineolata; assembly: GCA_015342045.1. NCBI lineage: Eukaryota > Metazoa > Arthropoda > Insecta > Coleoptera > Chrysomelidae > Leptinotarsa > Leptinotarsa lineolata. The sequence continues at coordinate 300 of WOGR01008234.1, read as the reverse complement.
ATAATATCTCAACAGTCTGGATAATTTTCAGTATTTTTATAAGGTTGTGTATCGTAAAACTTGGGGTTTAGGTCCCAAACAAATCCATTGGATATATGTGATGATTGTCAGTCCAATCATCACTTATGGAGTAATTGCCTGGTGGCCGAAAGCTTTACAGAAAACGACTCAGGCGAAGCTCTCTGGCTTGTCTGGCTATATGTGATGCCATCAGTTCCACACCGTCAGCGGCCATGGAGATCCTTCAAGAACCACCCCCTCTCCACATTTTTCTGGAAAGAGAGGCTAGATGGACTGTAT
>WOGR01008232.1:0-11959 GCA_015342045.1 Leptinotarsa lineolata | reverse complement strand
ATGGCGAGCGCTACCGTGTGATGATTGACGACTTTTTGTTGCCCAAAATGAAAGAATTGGACATGCCTGACATGTGGTTTCAACAAGACGGTGCCACTTGCCACACGCACGCGAAACAATGGCCCAATTAAGAGCCGCCCCAGGTGAACAGTTTATCTCACGTTTGGGGCCCGTCAATTGGCCGCCTAGATCGTGTGATTTAACGCCTTTGGATTATTTCTTGTAGGGTCATGTTAAGGCTCATGTTTACAGGGATAAATCAGCAACGACTGACGCTCTGGAAGCCAATATTGGAGCATTTATACGTGAAACACCAGTTGATATGTTAGAGTGTGCCGAAATTGGATCTTGCGCATAGGCCATCTAAAGCGTAGCCACGGACAACATTTGCGTGAAATCACCTCCAAACAATAAATTATATTGATTGTTCTATCGATTCCAATAAAGATTTCACCAATTTTTTCAATTTTTTTTTTGTTTTTTTGATAATCAAATCCTATACCTCTTAAAAAATCACCCGTTATATTAAGCGAACTTCAGGTAACAGTACTGAAGTCCAAATAAGAGAATATCTAGGTATATAACATTCTTCCTAACAAAGCACATATGGTAGTCCTTCTAAACGTTACACTACCAATCGAAAATGTAGTACATACATTATCGTGGAGTTTCTATAGTTCCATAATTTGGTAGGTGTTTTCACATGAACGTATATTTTCGAAATTGGAAAAATTGGTAGGAGAGTCTTCGAAACGTGGTGAGAGAGTTGCCTTCATGAAAGTGACGAAAAACTCTGGATTTAAATCACTGTGGATTCTTGTTATTTGGAAAAACCATCTTAAGGAATTCATTCCACAAGAAAGCTTTCCTCCAAGTGAAAGAGTTCTTGAAAACTGTAATCGAAGTATATTGAGTTAGGAAATTTAATTGCTAGTTGGATGAAATTCACTGAGTTTACTGAATGTACCTTGATTAGTTGTTGGGATAAATGCAGACAATAAACTGACAATGCATCCTTATGAAAAGTATCTGCATCCATAATAGTTTTATGGTCTTTCTTATTGTTCTCGTTCTGTTTCTCAATTCTCTTCGATGACCTTCTGCCCAGTTTTCCTCCATATCATACCCCACGATTAAAGGGTAGAGCACAGTGACATATTTTGATTCAACTGAAGTTATGTAAAAGCTATTCTAATGCGATAGCAAGAACCAACTACCCAAAAATGCTAATATTTTTGCATAAAGGTTCGCTGGAAATTCAATCTCCAATATAGTACATATGGATAGTTAATAGGTTTCATTTGAAAAATATACTTTTTCCTTATATCGAAAAAATGCAACTTCCTGTGCATCTAGGAATCATTTTGGGGATGTGATATTTCTGGTGCTATATAACCTAAGCCAAGAGGATGTCGAAGGGTTAATGAGATGATATGTCCAGGTGGTAATAACTTTTCGGTCACATCTGGTATTATCGTTTCCCCGATTTTTGGTAAATTGACGGAAACTCTCACATACATCTTGTGCTGGTGAATGGAATTGTCTCTATACAAATCTCTGTCCGTCTCCTGTGATGAAAATCATAAATAAGCATATCGTTTTTAACTAATTGTTTTTCGGAGAGAATAATGTCAATAATCAAATAACTAAGAATTTTCATCACCAATTGAAGATAAGCAATTTACGAATACAACTATCTTCCACTCCTCGTAGACTTCAGTATCGAATTTCCATCTAAGTTTATAAGTAGTAACTGGTCAGAACTATTCGCACTTTCAGTAATAATTATCATTTACCCCTCGTAGACTTCAATATCGAATCTCCATCCAAGTGTATAAGTAGGTTACGAGAGTATCAGTTGATTCTAGCATTACATGGAAATAGTTGAACAATTGACGTCAGTTGGTTTGTACGGTTTTGTCGGACATCCCATCTGAGTAAGTCGGGAGACATCTGTGAGTGTGCTTAGTAGCGCCAGAAAGTAAGCTATTACAGAGAACATGCGGTAGTTTAATGCCAAGAAAGGAAGAGAACGAAACGGAAAAAGTTGGCAATACTGTCGCACCAGCTGTAACATCGCTCATATTACTTGTGTTAGGACGTTTCATTTTTTCAAATGATGGAGTTAGGTGTCATTGATCAGATTTAACAAAAACTGCCCATTGAACCTTCAAATTATTTGTGATTCTCTATTCCCTCAGTTTACATGATTGATTTTCATTGATATCAGCTCAATACTTGAAAAACTGACAAATAATATCGTAATTCTATACGATCCTGTCATAAACTTAAATAAAATACATATGTCAATGATAAATTCACTTTATATGCAACTGATGTCAGAAAATTGAAGGAAACGATAAAACCATTAAGAACAAAAAAGCTTCTGGAATTGATGAAATAACTATGAATATAATTGATAATCTTCCTATAGTGACTTTAACTGTTTTAGCAGTAATTATAAATAATTCCTTCGAAGCTGGTTATTTTCCTACCTTTCTCAAAGCATCTGTAGTTATTCCGCTATACAAAGGCGGCAATCATGACGAAGTCTCACTTTCGTCCAATTAGTCTTATCCCCTCATTAGTGAAACTAATTGAAAAAATTGTAAAAAATCGTTTGACTGATTTCTTGATTTCACACAATTTGGTTTCCAACCGAAAAAGTGTACTAATGATGCCATATTGTCCCTTCTGAACAAAGTGTATAACAATGTTAACAATCGTGATTTTACTGCAGCGGTGTTTTGTGATTTATCCAAAGCATTTGACTGTGTAAATCATAAAATACTGCTCAGAAAATTGTATCATTATGGCATTGATGGAATAACTTATAAGTGGTTTGAATCATACCTCACCAGTAGAAGGCAAATTGTTAAAATGCCTACTTCATTATTAACTGCAGCTAGTATAAACAGTGGAGTCCCTCAGGGGCTAGTCTTGCTCCCATTATCTTTCTTTTGTATATAAATGATATGTCATCGTTAAATATAACGTTATTCGCAGATGAAATGACAATACTATGGCACAGTAAAAATACCTCTTGATTACCACAAGGTTACGTCTTCAAATATTAGGATTATCAGGAGTGGTGCGATGCTAATCTCTTATCTTTAAATATTAGCAAAACTAATTTGATAACTTTCCAATTACTGTTAATGACAGGTGTTACCGAGAATAAATTGAACACCAAATTCCTGGGTATTATCGTCGATAACGACTTGAGGTTTGCAGACAACATCAGAATACTGACAAAAAATCTTTCTTCGGGTTGTTATGCGGTAAGAATAATTACTAGAGAATTGGGATATTCTGCAGCTGAATCTGTCTACTATTCACTAGTAGACTCACACTTGAGATACGGAATTCCGTTCTGGGGAGTACGTTCCAGAACTCATATGAATTCTGTATTTGTACTTCAAAAAAGAGCGATACGTTATCTATTCAAAAGAAAACAACAAGAATTCTATAGGCCTATATTCATTATAAATAATATTTTGACAGTTTATGCCTTTCTCATACTAGAAACGGCTTGTTTGATAAACAAGCATAGAGATGAATTTCCTTCGGTCTCAAACTATTCCACTCGTCAGACTGACGTTTTCAGAATGCTTATACCCACCTCGACACTATTATATTTTGGATGAATTTTATGATGAAAACTTCCAGTAACACTTATTCTGAAATATATCGTAGCCAATATAAGTTAAGGTTAGTGTCAAACTAAATTAGTTCCATTTAGCATCTGGAATAACCCACACCATTTTTACGGTTTGTATAATTTTTCTCTTGAATTTTATATTTCTATTTCTCACTACCACATTTAAGACATGAAGTCATTTTGTTAATTGTGGTAATCATGTGTTTTTAGCATATTTTCATGTATGTGTGTGTAATGTACGTATAAATATTTTTATAGGTTTCAATTTCACAGGCTTGGTATGCTTGTATGCATTTTTTTTCCTATTCACACACGCTTTGTCGATAAGAATTATTCTTCTGACAATAAAGCTTATTTCTTATTTATTATTAATATTATTTTTCACCGTAGTGTGCGCTAGTCAGGCCTTATCCCCCGAAGCCCCGATACATTCGAGAGGGCGCGCCAGCATTATCAACCACCGACCACTTCCCACACCGTGGGGTAAGTGATAATTGGGTCCGAGAATCATGTGCCCTGAGCAAGCGCAATGAGCCTAGAATTACAGCCTTCTGTATCTGTCCGGCTAAGATTTCTGTCTTAGTGCGGCAAGCCTATATGATTTCAAGATTCGAGAGTAGAGAGGGCATCATTCCATCAAGGACTCCAATAATCAGAACAACCATCTTGACAGAATGGTCTGGATAGAGTCTGCGGAGCTCAAAGAGAAAATTTCACGGCCTCCCTGTTGTTGGTGAAAGTACAACCCTGGAACGGACGATTTGGAATGCAAACTCCTTATGGAGATGCATCAGTTTTCGGGTCTTTACGTCGAGTTGATACAGTTCCTCTCGAGTCGACTCCATTACTTCAAACGAGTAGAGTAAGATTGGAACGGCAAGCATATTCGTTGCAGCAACCTTGTTCCTCCTTGAAAGTTCCGATGACCAGATCTATCGAAGTTTGTGCTGATACTTGCCGCGGAGAGAGTTTTTCACTGCTGCTACCTCTTGTGAGTGGCGTTGTTCCACCTCGAGGTGAGTATACGTCTCTCCGTCATCCAGATGGTGTGAGATGCTTCCATCTACGAGCTGCATATCCTCTCCGTAGTCCCCGCATCGTCCTCTTTTGAGATGGACCATTGCACATTCGTCTATCCCGAATTTCATACCGATAGCATGCGTGTACTCTTCCACCACCCTCAAGGACTGGTATAGATCCTTATCATTATTATTATTATCATCATTATTATTATTTCACCGTAATATGTGCTGGTCAGGCCTTATCCCCCGAAACCCCGATACATTCGGGAGAGCGTGCCAGCATTATCAACAAACGAACACTACCCACACCTTGGGGTGAGTGATTATTGAGTCCGAGAATCATGTGTCCTGAGCAAGCGCAGTGAGCTAAGAATGACAGCCCTCTACATCTGTCCGGCTAAGATTTCTGCCTTAGTGCGGCAGGCCATATGATTTAAAGATTCGAGAGTAGAGAGGGCATCATTCCACCAAGGATTCCAGTAATCAGAACAACCATCTTTACAAAGTAGTCTGTATACAGTCTGCAAAGTTAGAAGAGAAAATTACGATATTTAATCCGTTTTTCCTCCTTTTTTTGGGCGATATTCGTCTCGCCAGGAGCTGAAAACTCCACGACAAATATCGTCTTATTATTATTATTATCATTATTTTTATTTTTATTGATATACTGATTGATGAAGTTGGAGAATGTAATAAAAATTGCTGCCTAAGAGAATATTCCACCATGAACTGTATAATTCAAACTTCTGAATATGAGGTAAAATGATAGTCAAACACTTGATAGAAAATTTTATAATAAATCAGAAGGTAGACTAAAGAGACCTCACTGCATGAAATTCCAGAAAGAGGAGAAAGTTGAAATGAGGTATCTCTCAACCTCTGATCCCATTTTATATATAACGATTGGATTTCAGCTCACCGCGAGGGTGAGAGTGAGAACATTGATGATAAGCGCAAAAAGTTTCTCGAAATTGACGAGTCCGAGCGAAAAATTTTTCCATCAGGTATTAGCAAAATATGTGCTTTCTCTAAAAAAAAATCATTTCTCAGAAAGAAGATAATGAAGTGGATGGAGTATAAATTCATATAGTAGAATGGAGATCAGATATTCTAGCTTGGAATTGCAGAAAGTATCAAGCTAATATTTAGAATATATACAGGTGTGGAAATTGAATTTCTTTCATTGAAAGTAATCAAGGCCATAAAAAGGATAAATTCTTCAAAGCCGGTGAATATTATTCTGTGATCTCATGATAATCCAAATTTTAAGTCACTAGCTTCGAGCGTCTTCAGGGAGATCAAAAACACTATCTCCATGTCGCCATGTCATTCTTATAAGAGTATGCACTAGATACTAGACTTTTTTGTTCACATAGAACAGGTGCGCACTCGTCTCGACCGATGTCCACTTTGTGTGAACATCGTGCATGTTGATTCTGAATGTTGTGACGGTGTCAAGTTTTTATATCACATCCCAAGAGTTCAAAACAAGCACCTTTCCTAATCACCAGTATGCATTTCTGGTGATTGGGAAAAGTGTTTGTTTTAGATTTCTACGCCAGAGGTTCCAGTTTAATCTTTCTCATAAGAGTTATTAGATGTCAAAAAATGAAACTATATAGGTAACATAAACTTCTTCTATGAGACTAATTTTAATTTTTGACAGCGAAACAGCCATAAAAAATTGAGGGTAAACAATGTATCGCATTGCTCCACGTTGTAAAATCTACAGTCAGATTGCAGAATGAATCTAGCTGTGTATTGTTTATCAATTAGTTGAACACATAATCAAACTGATAATTGCCCAATTAGTGCACTGAAACGATATATCTCCAAAATAATTATGTACAAAGGCTCTTGTTGATTCCCCATTGTAGATATATTCGCTATGCAAATTTTTTCATTTGCATGGCGTTCCACTCAAGAAATTTTGCATCAAAAGCCAATGAAAATGAAGGAAGCAACGAAATATTTCTCATTCACATAAAGTTTTCTCATTAATTCGAGAAAATACATGATGGCAAGAATAGAACTCATTATGTACCTATTAGAAAATAAGACCGACCTTCTACAATTAGTAAAGTTTTCAAGGTTTCTAGTTCTTACTTTTTATTCTGGAAGAAAATGTAAGTTTTTTATATAGAAAGGTAAATAAATCAACTCAACAAATATGTTGTAATCTCAAAGAATGGAAATATCAAATATGTGATTTATAAATGTGAACAATATTTGATATTTTTATAACTCATCACAGTTTGATCAAGCTATTCGGTTTTTCTGTCAGTTACTTATATTCATTGAACCAATGATATGAAAATATAAAATTATATAATCTGAACGTTTTGGCTTTCTGCTTCTTCATCTTGATACAAAAAATTGTGGAAAAGTTCCAAAAATATGGAGGAAAGAAATCAATTTCAAGAAAGTAATTTTATACAAAGATGTGCAGATCATGCAAAGAAGTAACTTTCAGACACAAACTGGAAGCAAAAGCTCTCTCAAAACAGCTACTTTCATATAATTACACGGAAGTATAGTACTTTCAAAACAAATATATCCACATGAACACTGTATTATACAAAAAACATTTTTCCCTATTCAGTTTGTATTCCAAACATCCATTATGGAAGTGAACCAGATATCATTCACAGGGTTCCTACAAGATATGGTTGATGAAAGAGGTAAACTTCCACTCACATGAAACACTGTCATCCTCAGTGGTAGACATCCGATGTTTCGCCGTAAGACACTTGCCTTATCAGCTCTTCAGTACCAAATCGGGGGAAAAACACCAATTCATTCATTAAATTGCGACTTTATGTTACGGAATGAGTATGATGTACTCATGTCATCAATGACATCGTAATGACATTCATTCGCTTATTTGATTATATTCCAGACAAACGAATCTTGTTTGAATTGAAGATTCCCAAATTTTTTTGTATCAAGATGGAAAAGTAGGAATCCAAAATATTTCTTTTCTAAAAAATTAACCTCTTCTAAAAATATACATGCCCCTTTCGATTCAAACAAGATTTCTTTGGCTGGGTTTTGATTAAATAAGCGAATGAATGTCCTTACAATGTCATCGATGATATGAGTATATCAAACTCATTCCGTGACATAAGGTCGAAATTTGATGAATGAAATGTGTGTTTTTTATCATAATGTTTCCCAGATTTGTAACTGAAGAGCTGATAAGGCAAGTGTCTTACGGCAAACATCGGATTTCTACCAGTGAAGATGACAGTGTTCCGTGTAAGTGAAATTTAAAATTACCATATTGTGTAGAATCTTGAGAATGATATCTGATTCAATTCCGTAACGAATGTTTGGAATACAAACTGAAAAGAGAAAAGTGTTTTTTGTAAAATTCAGTGTTCATATGAAAGTATTTGTTTCGACAGTATTATTTTTTTCGTGTAATTCAAAGTTTATATGAAAGTTACTATTTCCAGAGGGGTTTTCTTTCATTTTGTGCCTGAAAGTTGCTTCTATGCATGATCTACACATCTTTGGACAGAATTACTTTCTTGAAATTGATTGCTTCCTTTCTTTCTTGGAAAGATTTCCATATTTTTTTGTATCAAGATGGAGAAGTAGAAAGCCAAAACCTTAAAAAAATAACCTATACTAAAAATATACCCCTTTCAATTTGAAGAATCAAAATGTTATATTGGTGTGACTACAGACTACAGTCTCATACATTTCTATACTCCGTTCTCGTGTTTTAGTCGTTATGACGTTCAAACACTCGACAGTTTCAGTCGAACGATCTATTTTTTGTATTACTTCGATATAGGTCGTATGATTTTGACTAGGCAGAATACAAGAGAACAGTCCACTGAATAATCTGAAGTTGCTAAATTTGTTGATGAAACGCGCGTCGAAAAGAGTGTTGCGTTTGGAAGCAGTGCCGTTGTTTTAGTATCATTCACGGCAGAGGTTTCTGTTTTACCTTCCATTAGTTTTCGAAGATTTTCTTTATCTTTCAAATACAATACTATTTTTTCCATTTTATCTGTGAGCATTCTTCCATTCTCCCTGGTGAATTTTTCATTAATTTTTCCTCTTCTGGGTTTCTCATGATCACTCCAAGATAGTTGATGACTTCTCTAATTTGAAGTTGTCATATTTTGGAAACCTCTTTCAACATACCTACTGCATTCGTTTTTTTATTTCGATTATCCTATTTTCACCGTATCGTCTGCATATACAATTATTTCGATATTAAGTAGGAATATTCCTCCTGTGTTCATATTTGTTTTCATTGAAATTTGTTCTGTTACTAAATTAATTTTGGTGTTGGAGATATAGGGTGTACTTGATGTACTCTTTGATTCGTCTTGAAATTCTTCGTTATTCCTATTTGAATTTTTTTTTTGTTTCGTCCTGTAATCTCCATCAGTTTTCTCAGTATTCGAAGGGTAAGTTTTTATAATTTTCATTATTCTGTTTCTTTCTATAGTGGAAAAGACAATTTTGAAGTTGATAAATATTGCATGCACTAATGGAAAAAATCTGTTGGAATCTGTTTCTTCGTTAACCAGCTGTGGCCCCCCTATGAACGAAAACCCCCTCTGAAATCAAAACTTATGCGAGCTTATGATTCACGGGGCCTTACTTTCAAATGTGCAATTTTTTCGTTATAGTGTCATTATTTTTGTTCGATTCGTTGTAATGTGTGTGTATGTGACATTCATAGTCGGTCATCCTGTTCTGAACCTATATTGATAGTCACCTAGTCTATTTTTATAGACTTCCCAACTTTTTTTTGTTTCATTACATTATATATCATATACTTTTAGTATATCATATTGGTCAAACAAAACAACCACTTAAAGATTGAATAAGTGGACATAAAAGTGATTCTAGATGTAGAATCACTTCTTCAAAAGATAAACAATCTTGTGCCTTGGTAGAGCATGCACAAGATAAAGAACGTCGAATGGATTTTCAAAACAATCGTGTTTTAGGAGTTGAAACAATTTCAAATGATACTCTTCTTAAAAATCGTACAAATTTCTGATAGTGGATAAAAAACATGAATAAATGCAATAACATTAAACATTTGAGTCCTATCATAGATAATATAGATAAATCATTCAAAATCCTACTCATCACCAATTGATTTCGAAATCAAAATGAAGTTTTTTCCCTTCAGGATGTTACTATATAGGTATAACTACGGAGGTATACGAAATATTCCCTGGGAAGCAAGGAATGAAAAGTCATGGTAAATAGATGAATAAATAATTTATTTTACTACGTTATGTTGAACACAATCGTAGCTAGTCATAATATATGAACGTACACAGCGAGAGGATACAAATTGTTCATAAACATCAGATAAGAATATTTAGGTTAGCTGATATCAGAAGCACAATAAAACTATCATAAAACTAACACACGATAAGAAACTAGGAATTCAGGAAAATTTACCTACATAATAACTCATTGCGGCAATACAGGTGGCAAAATTTACATTCGTCAAGGGTGTAGAAAGAGTTCCTAATGACACACCATTTGATTGTATTTTTGAATTTCCTATGACTCATATCTTTTATATCATTCGGGAGTTTATTGACATTGTCTTCAAGTATGCCCCCTTACTATATGTGAAGATTTTTTCCTTATATGAGGAATTGGGTGATTCAAATATGTGGTTAGTTAGTACCTCGTTTACGGCCAGATGAGGCGATCACAAATATGTTGTTTGTCGTTCGCTCTAGCCTTGTTTAAGAAATGATACTCTGAAAGGAATTCGATTTTTAATTATAAAAGATCATCCACTATATGTTCATGATGGACACTACCCTGCACCGAGGAGAGGCCAAACAGCCCGAGACCGGTCTGCAAGTTTGCCAGTTCCAATAATTGAAAATCGATTCCGGCAGTTGTGCCGCCAGCAACATATGCGCTTTTGTGAAGAATCCTGCACTGACACTTTTTGGATATAATCCAACGTCCTTGGTGGTATTAGCCAGATGAGTGATTGTTATCTGATAGGTGTCAGTTCATTAACCTACAGTGTATGTGAGTTGAGACTGGACAGAACGAATTGTTCTTTCAGATGATTTGAAGGTCTATAGTTTCCAATGTAAAATACCAAACAAATGTTACACACGAAAGGCTAGACTGTCTCCCAACTTCGAGATGAATAGAAAAGAAATAGTCAAAAGATTTTTCAGCTAAGTGTTTTCTGAAAACAAGACAATGAAAAAATCACCCTTCACGAAGCATCGACATGTCAACACAAAGTAATAGGTATTTCTCAGAAAAAACTATCGCAGCAGTAATGGAAGAAAATCTAGAAAAATATAAATGTTTTTATAAGCAAGAGTGATCCTTTTACAAATGAATGATAATTTGTAAAACTCAATAATATGATAAATGTTTTCAAATTAACTTGTACATGAAAGTTATTTAAAATCAATTCACTATGAAGTGTTATGTTGAATAGCAATTCAAAACGTGACATTTAAAGGGTTTGGAATTATCCGCGGAAAATAGCATCATAGCAGTCCTCAGAAGACATTCAAGCTGAAAACGAGTCTATCCGCCGTTCGATTTTGGAAAATTATTATCATTTTCATTTATTCTGAAACAAAACTATGGCTCAACTACCAACTACGCCGAATTAGCGTACTCGATTCCAACATGGCGTCAGATTCAAATATCTGGATGTAAGGTTATGTTGATGTTCACACATCAATATCGTTTATGCTCCAAAATGAACGAGAAATTTGTCAAAATTATACAGGGTGTCTCCTAACTACGGTACGAAACTCCGAAGGTCATTTAACCCATTAAGGCCGAGAATTGATTTTTTTCATTTTTCGATATTTTTTCGACTGTTTTGTATAAAATAGGTATGAAAGAGCCCCAAATAACGGTTTTTATTTTCATTTTTTTGAAAATTTGGAAGTTAAAAAAAATGCTGATACCATATGGTATTTGTAGGCGTTAGGGTATACTTGTTATTACAAAAATGTATACTATATAATGTAGCTAAAATATGTCAAAACTAAACCTTATTTGTATGGTACTTGGCAAAACAGTTGATGCACAGACCTATATCACATTTTCCACACATTATTCTTCCAAAAGACTTGCATCCTACCCCAGCACACCTTCGTCGCTCGCATGAGACCACAAAATGATCCGTCCTATCAAATTGTAGGGGTGGAAGTACATATTTTGCAAAAGAGAATCGTCCAGGAATCTGGACAATAGTTTTGTACTGTATCTACACTATGAAAATATTTTTTGATAA
>WOGR01008231.1:0-11572 GCA_015342045.1 Leptinotarsa lineolata | reverse complement strand
TGGACTAAGGAAGTCGGAGTGGGTTTTGAAGTCAATTGATGGTCCGAAAAATTAATATTTCCATGCGATTTTGTAAGGTTTAATGCATCAAACCCTTTGGTAAGTTCTTATATTTGTTAAAAATTTTTATTGAGGCCATCATCGAATAAAAAATCTCATTCTGAACCAAAGACAATCTGGTTCCTTCCGATAAGACGCAGTCTCATTTTTTATATATTTTTTATTAAATTTTTACACCTTTACTTTATTAAATTTTTTACACCGTTTTTTTTGTTTCACTGGTAGTCTGGAAGTGTTTTGTATCCCTGTGTAGCAACGTTAATCTACAGTGACGAGTGTTGAAAAGGGTTCCATATTTCTTTACAAAACTATAGATGGCGCCCCTTTAAGGACTTGGTTTCGGTAACCCTTTTCAGCACCCCGTATTGGGCTTCTATAAAGAAAAGAAAACAAGAACCACGCTCTTTCCTCCGCAACACCCGCTGCTAGTCTTGAAACCTGTATCGTTATCTTGCTCTGAATTCAGAAAGAGTAAGGTAACGTTACACTGTGAAATTTCTAATTTTTTTTGACACAACCCAAAAAACACTATGAAATATTGAGTCATCCACAAAAAAATGTCATTTGGAGAATACACTGCACTTCTATCCCGATTATTGCTGCACTGCAAATTATCGATTTTTTTTTTCACTTTCGTTAAAAATTATCTCAAATATAAAGAAATACAATATATTTCTACCTCTTTCGCTTCTAAGAACCACTCTGTACGTCCTCTTACTGTAAAAGTGAGTAATATTTAAAGGTATTGTGTAAGGTGTCTGTTTTAATAGACCCGAAGCGCGCACTAATAGCCGTGTCTAAGGTTGGTAACAATGGAAATTTCAAAAGATCCCCCCGATTATTACACACTTCGTCCGGAGTATGAAAGGAGGCTCCTTTATAGCCTTCCTTTGTGTTCGAACGTATACGTGATGTCAGGAATTGATGACGAGATATGGGGGGATATGAAATTTCGTGTCGCCGGAAATATGAATCACAGTGCTCAAGTTGTATCTGAAATTACTAGACTGTTTCTGGAGACTTCTTTTCCTTTCTTCTGCAGTTTCAAAATGTACTTACAATCTATGGATCTTTTATGGAAAGTGGAAGAAATAACTCAACGCTACCAACTTTGATAGAAAATCTTTCTTATGTGGTCCCAATTCTATGAAGAACTGTAGAAAGTAGCGAATAGAAAAAAATTGACTCGTTACTCTCTGCCAAAACACTCAGTAATCACAGAAGACGCAGGTTCCAAAATAATTGGTTCAGAAAGAGATTAAAAAAACCTTCATAAAAGGATTACCTGTGAATCGAACTGATGAACTCTCAGCATATCAGGAATTTGCTAAGAATAATCAGAGAGCTACTCGCTGGATTCTGATATACTTTTGTAGAACAGGCAACGTAACGAAGGGACTTGGTCAGACCTTTATGTTTTATGTGAACATGGCAAATACAGAACCTGTGGAATCTAGAACAAGTAACAAGATTTTCGAATCTACAATAAGATTGCAGTGTTCTAGGAAACTTGGAATATCAAAGTCCGACAAATCCCAAGTTGCATAATAAAATCTTCTATGCTTACAAAATAATAAAATATAAACATCAGTTTCATAGGATATTCGGATGGGAAAGACAACTCTTCACAACAAGTGAAACAGTTTTTGTAGCATTTGATGGTGCCTAGTTGCTGTCTGTTCTAAAATTTGATCCTACATGAGAACAATATGGTGAGTAAATAAATGAGTAAGATTTATTAACCTCATTTGACATACTAGGTAGTAATTCGTGTAAATATAATAATCATATAGAGTACATGATCAGGTAATGAAAATCAAATGTAAGGAAACTAAAAAGTAAAACGAATGTTTGGCTAAAATAGATTCAATTTTTCACGTTGAAAAAGCGATTAAACGAAAAAAAAATGGTATCTGCATAGAGCGACTTGGGTGTGTCGGACTCAAAATATCAGGAAATTGATAAAATAAAAAATGCTGTCAGTACAATAAGTAGTGTTTGTAACGTTGTGTCCTAAAGAATACAATTGATTATATCAATACTATAGCTGAAATAATAATGCGTCTTTCCGGGATGTTCAATGACCTATTTTCACTATCAATTTGAGATATAGTAATACATATTTCACTTTTGAATATGTAGGATTTGGAAACATTTTGTTGATAAGTACACATTAACTTTGTCACTCGAATTATCAAAACGAAAAATTGAAACACACACTCACCTCTCTCAAGAATTCAGGGTCCTTCTTAATGCCTCAATTTACAAGGCAGGTACTTCATTCTGAAGCAAAGTAGGTGTGAAGATCTCATGTGATAAAGCCAAATGTATATTCGACATTCATTAGCAGACTCACCTGAACCTTGCAAAACGCTAAAAACACTCATCTACATAAAGTCAACCATCCAAGGTGGCCAACTACTAAAGACCGAAGAGTGTCAATTATTTTTCCTGGAGACTCAAGACGGTCATGAATTAAGGAGTGTCTTTTCTTGGTTCTGAGGACCGCACACGCTTTCTTCCGAGATGCGATTGAGATACGCATGCGCGCTCAACTGTCAACCTTAATTGGATTGCAATTGTTTTATGCAGTGCACGGCCTCCTGCGTTGTCCCTATATGGAGTAATTAATATGGCCGGTAGTTGGTCTGGATTTACGGTTTTCGTCTATGGCTTAATTACGAGCACGATTCCGGTCGGTTTTTATGAGAGCTGCGGGCAGTGGTGTCCAGACAATGGCAAGGGTGGTACCGTGGGACGTATATATAGCGTACACGACTATAATGCAAACGTCGTCACAGACTTTCATCATTAAAATAAAAAAACAAATACAGTAAGTACATACGCCAAAGATGTAGGTCAGGCTATGACACGCTGAGCTCCGACTCAATAGGAACTTTTTAAATTAAAATTTATATCAAAAGTGAAGATTTTCTCTGTTCAGCATTGAGGTTTTGAGTGTTTGGCCAATATTGGACATCTTGGCGTCGTTTACGTGTTATAAAAACTATTGTGGTTCCCTTTGCAAATTTACCAGCGGGTATCTACGAAGCTACTGAACTAAATGAATCTAACTAGAAGAATGTGGCGACTTGGGCCGGAGTCGAAGAAAACTTTGGACTTTATTTTGGATACTATCCTTCTTTAAGTGAAACAAAATGAAGTAACAGACGTTGGAAGAGCAAGTCTGTACGATATATTGAAAAATATAGGATTTAAATACAAGAGAGAAGAAAACAGAAAGACTTTGCGTGAATAAACTGTTGTGATAATATAAAATCAACCAAATATACAGTTAACACTACTGAAGGTAAAAGGCATATAGTATTACATGATACTGAAATATAACCTTCACTAAATATGACTTTCTGTTTCAATTTAAGTGAAATGATAGTACCATGCTTTCTATCTACCTGTATTTTGCGTCCTACTCGTACGTTGTCATTACATAATTTCCCCATTGAAATAAAATAACTATTATAGTAGTATTTGGGTTTACATACTAAAATAGCAAAAAATATAAGTGGATGACCATTTTGTACCTGTTCGTCATGTTCGATAAGTAAGCGCGGTCAGTTTTATTAAAACATACAAGGGTCCACACTGTACCGAAGAGTAATCGGAATACCAATAAAAAGATATATAGAACGATCTTATAAGAACACTCGTTTTACCTTTCACCCTTTCCATGAATTATCGACAAAGATAGAAAATAGACTGAGCTCTGACCGTTCATAACTCATAGATGTACCCTGTAATACCGGTATTTCGGAGTATGGGGTTGTCTGAAAAAATGGTATAGATATTACCTTCGAACGAACTTTAAGCACGGACTAGCGAACAGTTGGGACAATGAAAGAATACACATGCATCATTGATTTATGCATCCGTGTGAGCTGAAAAAGTAGTGAAAGAAATGATGGTGTTTCTTTTTCAAATTCACTAAAAAGTAACCTTTTGATACAATTTCGGGCCAGTTTTATAAAATTCATCAGTACTTTATAAATTATTGTGTGAAAATATATTTCATATTCCATTTTTCTATTGGATACCTGGCAGTTTCAATATTCCAGTATGTGGAACATCAGACACAGCCATTCCCAATTTGAGACTAAAAAAATTCACTTACCTTGAAATATAAAATTCCCGCAGTTTTTTAGTATTTGTGCAGTATAAAATAACCAAAACCGATTATGTTTATCGAAACCTGAACTGCCAAACGACAGAATAACATCATCAATTTATATCAAGATCTGAGATTGTCAACGACTAACGTTTGTATAGCTATCTCCATTTGATGTACTGAGTGCAATCTATGACGCAAACAAGAGCTCCCGCTAATTGAATGCAAATGTCTTCATTTTTCACTTATAAAAGGAAAGGATGCAATGTAAAAGTATGTCTTTTATTGCGTATTATATTAACGACACATGTGTGCATTCTTTCATTGTATCAACTGCATTGCACCCACAGTCCGTTCACAAACTACTTTCTCCCGTCCAAATGTAAACTGTACTAGACTTGCTTCAATCAGATAGCGAAGGACACCGTACTCTAGCAAATTGCCGTCTTTTCGATGATCAAGCAAATCGTTAGATTTCACCACCACGTCAAAAACTTCTCCGACGACGCTGGTTTCTTATTATCTTTCCGATCTTAGTCGGTACATGCAATTTTTATATAAAATTCAGATAAAATCTGCAAACGTATGTATGTGTCGCTATACAATGTCCTTAATAACCACAGCCAACTATGCTGTTACTCCAAATTACCCAATGAAAGTCGTATTATGGTTAATATACGTTTATAAGCGGATTGCAATTTGAATCCAGATGAATCGAAGGATTTATCACCTTTAAAACATGAGGGTGAAAAATCACTCGATACAGTAGATTTTTGATGCATTGAGTTGACGCTAAGAAAAATTTAAAACTTAATGTAAAGTAATATAATTCGATGGAGAAAACATCGTTACGATTTCTTTTAGATAACTTATTGTCATAAAAATTCATTTATTTAAGTAAAGTTGCAAACATTTTTGTATATCATATTTTCTTCAATATTATCTTGGAGATTTCATGTCAACTGGGAATCAGAGTAAAGTACCATTTGGGGTGAAGTGGCCTTTGGCTCTTAATCATTGGATACTACTTCAATATGGCGACGAAACTTTGAACTAACTTATAGAGATGTCATCAATGATTCATTGAAGAGTACAGCTTGTCAAATATAGGAAGAGGTTTGAGAATTTCTGCTCTCTCTCTCTTTAGATTGAACGGTACTAGCGAAAGCGAGAGAGATCAGAAATTCTCAAACCTCTTCCTATATTTGACAAGCTGTAAGTGAGATTCTCAATATTCCTAATTTGTCCAGTACTCACGTAAAGTAGGATATACACTTATTTCGTCGTTAATTTGATTTTTCACCATCAATCCAATTTTTATGGTGACATTAATGAAGGCTCATCTCAATTGGCCTCAAATTGATATAACATATGATGAAGTAGAATGTTTTCATTTGAAAAAGTTTTTGGTTTCAAAAAATGGCAAAGATTGTCTCTTCAACCTATAATAATTTTGAAGAAATGAAAAATTTAAAAAATATTATTCAAGATATAATTTATTTGCTGATGGCTAATGATTCTACACCAATTTTTATACAAGAAAATGCTCTAGTAATATATTTTTTTATTAGCTTTCTATATTGAAATTAAGAGAATTATTTACCACATTTTTTAAATATTTTCAATTGCGTTTGATTCAGCAAATAATATGATACAGATGATATTATGTCAACTTAAAAATCATAGACTTTTCTCTTGAGTCTTCACATATTGAATACCTCACGTTATTATTGACATTGAAATTTTGTCTTGTACGGGAATGAAGCAAAAAAGATAAAAAAATCCAAAATATTATTCAATAATCTCAAGTCAAATTCGATAAAAACCATAACTTACAGAAAATTGACGTGATAAAAACTCGAAATTTGGATTCAATGAACAAAAAGTCTATTTGTCAGGAATCCATTATAACAAAGATAATATTTAGTTGTTGTTATTCTAGAATTCTAATGAAAAATGTTTATAGAAGCATGTGATCTGATGTGATTCAATCCATTAACAAAGTTAAAAAAGTAGCTCAAAGGAACTTTAAATTGTAATTGGAAATAAAACAAATTACATTTGAAAGCCGGATCAAACCGCGGTCCATCTAAATCTCAAAGCAGCTCCCACACAAGCATATATCATTCGGTAGGCTATATCTCGGGTCCAGAATCGATGGAGGAAGTGAAATATCTTCCAGGAAAAGGTCCGGACCGTAGAATGGGAAAGATAAATGGCTAGTTGGGAGTTACGCACACGCTGGTGCCTCTCCTAACGAGAGAAAATGAGAAAAAAGAGGATTATTGCTTCAGTTCCTGTTAGACGTAGCTATTTATTGAATAGGAAAATACTATATATCTGCAGGATTTTGCTAACGTTGGTTGCCAGAGTATTTGGCATATGATGGATATTAATCGTGTATGTTATTTCAACTATTTTTATGTCACCCACCTGAAGAAAAGTAAAATATTACATTTCCTGATTGTCCTGAAAAAGTCTCTCATAAAAGTAATAACACCCAATTGAAAAAGACATACTATACCACAAGGTATCGTTCTGGGTCTTATTCTTTTTCCCGTTTATACGGACATCAAATATACTTACACAGAGAAATCAATATTGAATTGAGAATGAGATGTTACGGTTCAATTTTTCTAATCGTTCAAAAATTTTATTTTAATATTTTCAATAAACTATTAGTTCAACCCATACTTTGTAAAAGTTTTCATAAAACTTCTCTGCAGATTGGTGATCCTTTATTCACTTTTACCCGCCTATGGGCCAAACAAGATTATTCCGATATAAAAAACCATACAGTTCCATGTGTTGTTCTCTTAAAAAACGGTAATTGACGGAAACCAATTGGGTAGATGACTCTTACTGAAGTTTTGCCTAGTCGTATCATTTTGTTGGTTAAGTACCTAAAAAAGATTTTGAAATGTTCGACTGAGTGTGGTTTCTATTTGATATTGTGAGCTTCAGAGTATCTTGTAGCAGTATTGTAATCCATAGTTGCAAACGCAGGATTTATAGCAGGTAGGCAATCAGTATCTACCTACATCTCCTATCAACTTTTCAAGGAAAATGACCGTGAAAACACCCTCTATTTTCCAAGAGGTAAGTACAATATTTTCGTGCAACTCAACTCGTATTAAACCTCAACTTCTGATTTTTCTTTTCACACTATTCATGTAAATATTGTCGTGACGAAGAATTTTTTCTTCAGGTTGTTGGGCTATCCCCATAGAAAAACGTATCTGCAAGCTAGAATCAAATAAATTGGAAACGATCGCTTGTTTATGGACTCTCCTGGATATATCGTAGCAGTAGGCTACGAATTTCCGAGGCGTCAGTATCCCCAGAATATTGTCAAGTACGTCTGCACCCCTTGCAACGTTATAAGGATCCAAAAAAGCAGCAAAGTTTAGGCTAAGTTAATTGAAAAATAAAGAATCTGACTTTGTTTATATTCTCCTATATTACAATACGCAATAACCTGATTGCGATAAATGGTGTGAACTTTTATGTGAAGTCACATATTAGCGTTTATTATTACTTTTGTTTTGTTGTATTTCTCTGGTGTGAATTCATTACTTTACTCAATTCTGAAAATTAGACAGATCTTCTTTTTACGATAGTGGACTTCCGCACCAACAGGGCAGTTTTCCGGTTTTTATCTGGCCAGTAATAATTGGTGGCGCTTCACTTTTTATTTCCATCATTTTGAAGTTAATACACCTACGATTTAATGCACACCGCTGACCTAGTCGGGTTTGTTAGTGGTGTTTTAATTGGCAATCCTTTTGTAATTTTTCTATATTTGGAGCAGAAAATGATTTATTTGAATTTGTTTTTTTTGAATTTTCAAAGATAGGAAGCGAAATACCGTATATTTTTATAGTAATATAAATTTCCATTCAATTTGATTATCACTATTTTCAGAATATGCTGATATATAAACCTTTAGTCTATATACTTAATAATCTCAATTTGTAAACACAAATCAAAAGAAATATTTCGAAAAGCATAGTGAATTGAAATATCAAGGGTATTTTTTTCAAATTATGCTCTATATTGGTACTGAAAAAATTTATTAATCAAACAAATTACTGATAATTTACTGCTTCATAGAATAATCTTTCTTTTTATTTTCAATGTATTATAATTTATATTGATTAAATAGGAAAACTGTAAATATAAAATTATTAAACCACTTTTGATTACCAGCCAAGTATTCAATATTCAAAAATTCCATATCTGGAATCGTTTAAACGGCAATAGAACTGTCCAAAATAATATTACTTTCTTCCCAGATGATCAATGAAAAATCATCTTTTTTCTGAATTGTACTCTGTCGGGTAATAAGCATCGTTTATTAATTGTTCAAAACTATTTTTAATGTGAACAAAATCCCCTATAATTGTCACTAAACATACAGTTATAATGATTATTTACAACAGCGGTGCCACTTAAACTATTCACGGAATTACTAACATCGGCCTTTGAATATTAAATAATCTTTTATTAGTAACAGGATGTTCACACGTATCTACTTGGTACAACAGAGACGTGGAATCAATAACATATTGCATGGCTAATTATGTGACGAATGGGTATAATTACACGACACAAATAGTGGGTACCGAGTCGTGTTGAAACAGAAAGGAATTAAAATTTGTGCGGTTGTGCCAAAACAACGAGTTGGTAGATATAATAAATCAAATTCTGCATCACGATTTCTTTGATGATATGAGAGTTACTCAGCTATAAAAGTTATTTCTCTCCAACCGTTCGTGAGATATTTTGTAGATAACTTTATTTCTGAGTTTTCAGTCCGTAACATACACTAAAAATTTCCAAAATAGTCGAATAAATGAAGGCTTTTCTTCACAATCCTCTGCAGTCTATCAGATTTTGATTATTTTTTCTATTTATTTTTGTTATTTGAAATCAGAAACAGGAACATAACTATTCATATTATTTGAAAACTTCGTGTGATATTTATGAAAATGATTCATTTTTAAGTGGCTATTCTTTACTGAAAGTTTGGATAATTATCGATACAACAACGGTATATTAGATATTCACTGCAACAAAGTTTTTATAGATATAATAACAATGATGGATCCCAAGTTTATGAGAGAAACCGTAAATATCTAGGATATACTTCATTTGATTATTCATTTGAAGAATACTACTGAAGAATTTTTGGAAAAAATCAAAAATTATAATCGGTTTATTTATTTCCTCTGCAAACAACTGGCGAAAAATAATATTGATTGGACTCAAGTAGAGAAAATAATTTGAATATTAATTGCTTAATCGCTTCTTGATGTTGTTGTTGTTGTAGTAGAAAACATTGATGTGTTGGTGGTAATATTTCAAAGTCATGTTAATGAAATGTCCTGATATTACAATAAATAATCTCTTCTTCATTCATGCATTCCCTGGTTATGATAATTAATAATTGATGCGTAGGTTACAGTCCCAACAAAATAGCTGTGACTTCGACATATAACCTTCGTCCTCGCAGTCAACGCATATACCACTGATGGTGTCTACTGCAATAGCAGATGAAACTTTTCATACTACAAGTTTCATTCGACAACGGCCTCTAATCGTGACTCCGGCTGTGCTCTTATATCAGTTGGATAAACTCGAAAAACCAGTGTTTTTAATATTTAAAAATGTTCTGTACTAGCTTCTGCATAGGAATATATTTAGTGGTAAAAATTCACATTTGATGGATGAGCGAACATAAAGTAACATAATGATCAAGTATGAGAAAATAAACATGCCGTTTGTTCTGATAGTCTCTGAGAGAAGATTGACATTAAGTGAGATTTTGACAGATTTGGTATTGAATATTCTTGGAGGATTTAAGCTAGGTTTGAATTCTTGAACACAATTAAGCTCCTTCATAACGAAAATTTTCGTAAAATGTTTGATTTCGAGAATTAAACTTGAAAATTTGATAAGAAAACCTTGATTCGGTTTTCTCTCCAAATGCGAGAAAATCAATCGAAATGCGAATCCACTTAAATATCAAGAAATTGTTTGAACATTTTACTTTCATTAACAAGGATTTTCTATTAACTATATTTCGATAATGTTCTCAAAACATATGTATCCATATTGGAAAAATAATCGAAATTATAAATTTCGCTTCGAAAATTCAGACATTACAGAGCCCAGCAACGTAAGTACAGCAGAAATTACAAATATGTATTTATATTTTTCAAAACCAGTCTAATGCACTAGCTATTTGCCCCAATATCGTCAGAAAACGGTACTGCATCTATTTTTCAAGGGTATTTTTATGGTTTACTGCTGACTACCAGTTATTCATGGCTACGCAATAATTTAAAATATCCTGACCATGACCATACATACACCGCAGTCACCACTAACCGCTATCTCCGATCTCCAAATACATACTATAAACGTCCTATTAAATTTTATTTCTGACACATGAGTCTGCGAGCTGTCCAATTACTATTAATGTTCGACTTCAGCCAAGAAAATGGTCCAATAAAAGCCCCAGATACTATCTTTTTTATTTATATTCCCACCAAGATCAAGCAATTTAAATTCAAATTCAAATAAAAAGCCGAATTTAAAATTTTATTACTTCATTTGAACCTCTAACTCCTATCGCATTGTTACAGAATTCAACCCTTGCTTTATCCACGGTGGATAACCTACTTAGGGATATATCTCCATTTTCTCCCGGAATGGTAATATATTCAGCCCTAATGACAAGTTGTTTATCAAAGGTTCGTTTTGGAAAGGAGAACGAGTAAATGCACGCACAGGTTAGGTTATTTATTAGGGACTAAGGCATAGGATCTGATAACATGCTTGTGGGTTTGTTAATTACTTTAATCTGAAGTTGGGAAAATAAAAAATTTGAATTAAATCCATGTCGACAACGGAAGCTCCTAGGGAAACTTATTAATTATCTCTTGATGATTACAGTCGTTGCTTTTTTCTTATCTGCTCAAGTATCGAATTTATCATTTGGTATTTCATCGAAGAACATTCAACTCGGATACAGAGCCGGCTTCGAAGCTTTTCCACAATGATTAATTCGTTTATATGAAAGAATCAGATATTATAGGCAGAAAACCGTATGTTGAAATGGAAATAGAAAAATACATTTATAACAGTTAAAAAGAAATATTTCATAATATAATATTATTAAACAAGGAACAAAAACTAAATGTGTTGGGAAAATAAAAAATTTGAATTAAATCCATGTCGACAACGGAAGCTCCTAGGGAAACTTATTAATTATCTCTTGATGATTGCAGTCGTTGCTTTTTTCTTATCTGCTCAAGTATCGAATTTATCATTTGGTATTTCATCGAAGAACATTCAACTCGGATACAGAGCCGGCTTCGAAGC
>WOGR01008230.1:0-11960 GCA_015342045.1 Leptinotarsa lineolata | reverse complement strand
ATATTCAAGTTTATTTCAACAATTGAGATAAAATGATTTAAAATCATGTGATTACCAAAACTTGATAAAATACACTCGAAACTTATTGCAATTCACTCAAAACTTATTTGTTGTTGAGTTATTCGACAGTGACATTTCGAAAATAATGACGGGACACCCCTGGGATATCCAAAGGTTGTAATTGTGTTGTAGAGGAGTGGGTGATAATATATTTTTGGGATTGATTCGATGTTCCTTTGCGAGAGTGGATCCAATAAATATGAAAAATAAGAATTTGAACTATCTATGTTTTTATACCACTTGTATTCGTAACTAATGTTACTGCTGTTTCATCCTACGGGAACATTTTCAAATTTTGTCGTTTCAAATTGTCAAAGGATGAAACTGCAGTGACGTTAGTTGAAAATAAGTGGTAAAAAAACATAGGAAGTTTAAAGTCCCATTTTTCATGATAACCTTCCACCACGTAGTAACGGCTACATGCATCAATTCATTTCAACAAATATCTGAAGACCACTTTTCTGTCGAGAATTTCATAGTGAACAAAGACAAGGATATAACATCTTATCGTAACTATAATTGCTTCAGGGATATTTCAATTGTTAAATTATATAACTATAACTATAACTAACGACACGATCCAGCTTCATACGAGTAGCAGAACATACAGGCCTACATTTTTTGTGTCATACTGTCACATCAACTTGTACCTAACGATAATGATCACTAATGAAATTTGTACTCAACTATCAATTCCAATCTTGAAATAGGTAAATACCTATTCACAATACGAAACAAAGAAGTGACCTCAACTTTTGAAGTGACTTACTACGTAAAACAAAACCAACGCTATTGCAACTTTTCTTCATTACGAAGGTCGCATCAGCCGCATGAATAGTTTCATTTTTGGGATAACACTTGAAAAAATAATTTGAATTTGATTGTGTGAAGAGTAAGATGTACTTGAGATACTCAAAGAATCTAAAGTATTTATTTACTGAGGATTGATAATAGTATAGCTTTCCAATTACCACATTTATATGACCATAATATAAAACATTGTGAGATGTATACAATATATACATATATTATCACTATAATATATACTATACTATCAAGTCTATTTCTATATAGTGAATTGTTTTGTTATATCTCAAAAAAATTTCGATTGTGTTGTTTTCCATCCATACATGGATAACTTCGTCTTATCTCATCCAATTTACACGAAATATTAATAAACCATACGTTTTGCCTCTCTCCTAAACCACTTCACCCATTGCTGAGAAAACGTAATGAATAATACAAAATCGCAGCATGCATTCAACAATACAATAGTTCCTTCATGCGTGTTTCACAGTAATGAATGTGATAATTTGTTTAACTAAAATTTTAGGTAACACTGATTGAAAAATAAAACCATAATATTTTCTATAAATGGAAATGAATTATCTCTAAATGAAACACTCACCCAAACAAGACCTCTTCGTACCCATGGGCGTGATAGAATACCAAGTATTATTAAGAGGGTTATAGTATTCTGCTGTCGCCAAGTCAGACGCTCCGTCGTACCTTGAGAAATAATTTCAAAACAATAGTCACAGAAGTATGTACCTACCCTCCAACAACATATAGGAGTCTTCTGAGTCCTGTTACTCCAGATCTTGACCTTCTCCATTGCATGGGAGCTATTGCTGACCAAGAGTCTAATTTTGGATTATAAACTTCACATTCGGAATGAATGGCAAATAGAGATCCACCACCTTACAATATAAAACGTATCAGTCTGATATAAAGGCATCAGATAAGTTATTGATTAATTGCTTGTAAATTCTAATCGGATTCTGAAAGTGAAAACATACCTATAGCAAATAGATAAGGGTCGGCTCCGTTGGGCTTTCTTTCCATTGTGCGCGTTGTAGATAAGGCACATCTTCTTTCAGGTGCTAAATGATACCTCATTGCCTCGAGAAGGAGTTCTCTGCATTCGTTGTTCTCTATGATAAGTTTCTCATTATCTACCCTCGTCATGAGGAACTCCCTGTTCACCAATGGCAGTCTGACGTGTTGCATCAACTAGAAAAACATTGCATTAATTCTATTCAGTTTCTTATCTAGAATCTGCATTCTATTGGCATGAAGATTAAATTAGATACAATTTTTGAAAACCCCATGTATTAGTCAGAATAGAAACTTCATTTTACCATTCATGTTTGTAACGATGATAATAAACGATATTGGACAGGAGAAAACAACTTCGTCGACATTTAGAAGAAAAAAACTGGGATACAAATTTCCGATATTCGTGACTTTTCCACTTGCACTCCAATAAAGTATGGGCAAAAACCAAGATGTTAGTATGAAAACTTTACAATTATCGTCACAGTAATTTTCCATAATTGTTTTATGAAAAATCATATTTTGGAATTTTACTCTATTTTTCCTACTTGAAGTTTTGAAGTGTAGATTACCTGCGTTCATACAATGATAAAAATTTGTTCCTGCACATTCTAGATCATTTTCAAGACAAATCGGCGGCACTTGCTGTAAATCAACGTGAAAGTTCTAAAGATGCGGTCTATATATTTCAGTTTTCAGGTATTTCCACAAAAATTAAAGAATATTTTTGGGAACTTGTGAGGCTTTGGACCTATCAGAATACTGTAAAAAGCAGTTAGTCTATAGATATAATTGAACAATGGGTTTTCGAAATTAAAAACTTCACGATAAAAAGGACGAATTGCACTCACCAATTCAATAACATCTTCATGTATCTCTGAAGAATTATTCAATGATAATAATACAAGTGCCAAATTTATTGGAACTACTCATTCCCCACTCTTAGGCTACTACAAGCTAATAAGCCTGATGTGGTCCTCCTCGACCACCAGAACCAGACGATATTTGTCGTGGTGGAGTGCTCAGCTTCCGAAGAGACGAATATCTCTTCGAACTCCGCAGACTCTATCCAGATCACTCTGTAAAGATGGTTGTTCTGATTATTGGAGTCCTTGGTGGAATGATGACCTTCCTACTCTTGAATATTAAAATCATACCGGCTTGCCGCACTGAGGCAGAAATCTTAGCCGGACAGATGCAGAAGGCTGTCATTCTTGACTCATTGCGCTTGCTAAGGGCACATGATTCTCGGACCCACTGATCACTTACCCCACGATGTGGGGAGTGGTCGTTGGTTCATAATGCTGGGGCGTCCTCCCGTATATATCGAGACTTCGGGGGATAGGGCCTGATCAGCGCATACTACGGTGTGAAAAAATAATAATAATAATATTGGCTGGACGAAGAGCAGCTGATTCCGGATTGGTTTGTAGAGAAGCGGACCGTTTTTATCCCCAAAAGCGGAGATTTGTTGATTCCTAAGAAAGACAGGCCGATAACATGCTTAAATTCGTTTTATAAGTTGTTTACAAGCATCTTGTACACACGAATACTCACCGTAGTTGACCGAGTGTTCGAATAGATATTTGAGCAGAGAGAGTCGAGGAGAGGAGTCGCTGGATGTGAAAAGAACCTGCTCATCGATAGATGTTCAGAGCACGACTCGATACAAGCGTTACCTCTCTATGGCCTGAATCGATTACCGCAAGACATTTGATACAACATCGCATGAGCTCATCTTGCATCTGCTCAAGATGCCTTGCGGTACCCGGTACCGGTACCCGGTACCCGGTACCCCCCCTTGAAAAACTGATACCCCTCCGGTGGACTCGCTTCACCAAAACATCTTGTCAAGCCAGAGTCCAAACAGGGTGTGTCACTTTCAGAAGGGTTGTATTTCAAGGCGATTCCATCAGTTCCCTTATCTTCTGCATGTCACTATTGTCATTATCTGTTGCGCTCAGAAATACTCAAGGGTTTAACTATGGCACACCTGGAAACCGGAGGCACAACGTCACCCATTTGTTTTATATGGATGATCTTAAATTTTATGCCTCTGGAGGGAAGGACCTCCATCAGTCCTTGAGGGTAGTGGAAGAAAACACGCATGCTATCGGTATGAAATTCGATATAGACGAATGTGCAATGGTCCATCTCAAAAAAGGACAATGCGGGGACTACGAAGAGGATGTGCAGCTTGTAAATGGAAACATCCTACACCAACTGTATACCGGAGAGACGTATACTCACCTCGAGGTGGAAAAACGCCTCTCACAAGAGGTAACAGCAGTGAAAAGCTCTATCGGCAAGTATCAGCACAAACTCCGACAGATCTGGTCATCGGAACTGTTGGAGGAGGAAGAAGTTGCTGCAACGAATATGCTTGCTATTTCAATCTTACTCTACTCGTTTGGGGTGGTGAAGTGGACTCGAGAGGAGCTGTATCAACTTGACGTAAAGACCCAAAAAATGATGCATCTCCATAGGAGTTTGCATCCGAAATCGTGAGGCCGTGGACTTTCGAGTTTGGAGTGTCTACATGACAGAATGGTACTGGATGTAGCCTGTAAATTCGTCAAGAGTTCGTATCCTCTTTTCTGCATGTTCCGCGACCATGAGAGAGCAGGAATTGGAACATTTCTATTCAGGGCAGCTACCCGAGCAGCTGATGAAATCGGTTTAGTTTTCGACAGTGAACGAGGTGATCACAACTCCGTCATCGAGTTGAAACCCGTTCAGCAAAAGGTTCATATAAAAGCCGCAGAGATCACCTCACTTCTGCGGCAACAAAAGGATGAGCCAATGGATGGGGTCTTCCTCAAGAACCTTGAAGACCTTAGCTTAGAGAGGGCTGAATTCGGAAACTGAAGGGCTCATCATGGCATGCCAGGACGGTGTCTCCAACACCTCAGTATACCGCAGTCGCGTGATGGGTGTAGAGGTTCCTGACAGAAGGTGCAGGGCCTGCCGCGAAGCGTCCGAGACCCTAATGCACTTGCTGTCAGCATGTCGAGCCTGTGCGGTCTCGGCCTATATCCAACGACATAACGCGGCCCTGAGAGTGCTTCATCATCATCTACGGCACTCTCACGGTATTGACTGGACACCTGTGTTGCCCTACGCAACGGGGGATATTGAAGCCTTTGTGGGAAACGAGGAGTGCTGAATTCATTGGAACTACTAGTTCCTCACTCTCAAGCTACTACAAGCTAATAAGCTTGATGTAGTCCTTCTCGACCACCAGAACAAGACGATGTTTGTCGTAGAGTTTTGAGCTCCTAGCGAAATGAATATCGTTCGAAAATAGAAAGAAAAACGAATCAAATATGAAGATTTTCACTTCTCCTCCTTCTCCTCCTCAGACTCCATTCAGACCACTCTGTTCTGATTATTGGAGTCCTTGGTGGAATGAGGCCCTCTCTACTCTCGAATCCCAAAATTATACCGGCTTGTCGCACAAAGGCAGAAATATTGGCCGGACAGATGCAGAAAGCTGTCAGTTTTGATTCATTGTGCTTGCTCGGGGCATATGATTCTCGGACCCAATAATCACCCACTCCACGGTATGTAGAGGGGTCGTTGGTTGATAATGCACGCCCTCTCGGGTCGGGTCAGGCCCTATTCCCCTCTGACCAGCGCATAATACGCTGAAAAAAAAATGTAATACTGTACCCAACAAAAAAATCGATGGATAAGAAAAATCATCTTGAAGTTGGTGAGAAAAAGGAAGCGGGAACAACAAGTCAAAATGAATAACATTCTGATTATTCAAGTAAATGAAAATGAAACCGACAAATCTACAAGGATTGCTAAAACTAACGCATTCGGATAACAATACCAGAAAATCTCACAAGTTGCCACCAGTAAATTAGGTGCTATTATGAAGTCTGGATGAGTTATGGAAAAATGTTATGGTGAAAACGAAATAAAAATATTGAGAATGTCGCCAACTTATGATAATTTTTTTATATTCCTAGTTACTTTTTGAAAATTCTTTTTTGAAATACATGTACTTGCCTTTCTCATCATTAGGTGAAATTTAAGGAATTCGGGGCAGTTCATACACATGTACAGAAAAACTTCATAGTAAAATAATTGAAAAACTTTTGATTGAAATGAATCAAAATATTTTATTATTATTATGCTTTTGAAGTCATTCATAACCCACCAAACTGTAATGAAAACAACTTTCTGAACGATTTTGGTAACTGTTTTTGTTCAATATATCCGAATTAATTTGCACTGGTGATCTGAATACCAGTATCAGTATGTTGGATTGTGAGTCTTCAAGTATTAATGAATTTTTATCATCTATTTTGAATTTTTTAGTTCAAATCAGGTTTTTTATATTCTTATAAGACAATTAAACCCAGTTAAACCTTATTAGATGTAAGAAGTGTTCGGGAGGAACTGATCAAATCAAAAAATGTTATTGATAATGTTGAAATATCAGATTACCCACTGGTAAGTTACGAGTTAGTAATTTGTAGGTAGTTTCAAATTATTCAATGAGAATGATTGTCAGAGAGATTTATACAATGCCTTTTCTTCAAGACATGATCAGGAAAGTGTTGACTGTTCAACGGAAATGTATAATATACAAGCTCCTACAGTGAGATGCAGAGTAAATGATGAAAAGAAGAGGACGTCCTGCAAATGTGTAACAAAGTTTAGTTGTTGGCTAATTTTTGTTTGACGATAGTTTGCGACGCTACATATATGAAGTAGTACTTGTGGAGAGAAAAGACATTTTTCACCTTTCAACTCCAAAATTGTGATAATGAGGTTAGTATACTGAAATAACAACACAATTCAGATGATCGATCATATCTGTTTTGTGAATTTACAGAATCAACAAGACATATCTCCACATATCCTAAACGATGGTATCTTTTCCTCGGAAGTTTCCAGAAATGGCTCCGTTATTGATGATATATTTTATCATAAACCTTTTAAAGCGGGGGACAAAATAATTTGTAATATTTAAACAACAGGTATTTTACTTATGTTTCATTGGAAAAATACTTTCTATATTAACTGTACAAGAATACATCAGATATTTTAGTGATAACTGGCCCTGAACATTGGAGTTGTTTTCAACAGATATTGATAAAACTGAATCACAGATGAGTTCAAATACTACAATCGATAATTTATTCGAATATTGCATGCCTCTAAAAACAACAGAATAGAAATTTTCAAGAAAAAGCAAAAACAAAAATATTTTTATTAGTTTGTCAATTCACTACTTCCTGATTTTCTCATTCGGAAATAAATTGTCGAAATGGTATATCTCTGAAAACATAATAATGATAATATTTTTCATAGAATCAAAGTAAAAGTATTGGAGCCGTCATATGAGATTATATACATACTAACTGTATAGTTAGTATACAAGTTCTCTGACAAAGAATAAAAGTACTCCACATTACATTACTTGTACTACGCTCAGTTCAATAATTCCTACAGTACTCTGTAGGAATTATTGTAGAAAATGAAATACTCGAAAAGTTCGCTTACAATTTCATCAATGGAAAACTAATGCTCCAATACGTCCGGAAAAATTCGTTTTGGAAACATATGTTCTCCAAATAAATAATCGATTGAAGTAAAACGTATATGCCTATAATTTCTTTCAGACACAAAAGTTCCTTTATTGGTATATATCAAAACCAACTTTGACGTTGGTATCATGGTCATTTCTCAAATTTCTTATAAAATGTTCTTATATTATTCGCATATGAAGAATATTTTCAAAAAAGCCAGACGAAATTCAATTTTTCATTGAAATATTATACGATCATTCATACATACCATCATCATATATTATCATTCAATTATTAGAATAGGAAAACAATTATCAAAATCGAAGCTGTTTCTCAGTACTTCAGATAAAGGTTGACAGTTTCACATATTAGTTGACACCACTAACTCACTCTACTGGAATTCTATAAAAATAATTGCCTAACTGATAACTTCTCAGTTTTGCATTATTGATCTGGATAATCTTTTTGTATACGAATCATTTAATGAGAATGAAAGTAATGAAACTGGAGGTGAAAACTTGAACATAATTGAATTAAATTATGTTACCTACAAATTGTTGAATATATTACTCAAACAGTTAATTTTTATATTTACGAAATGTATTTCCAGAAGTATGGGTGAGTGCTTCGTGAGTTATACCATAGGTTGAGAAACCCAATGACTTATGTCTCATAAGTATTCTTTCGACAATTTTAGAAATTCTGGAAAGTGCTGTAGTATACCCGCCGCTACAACGTATTGTAAACATGGTCTTTTATCTGGATTCTGGATCCAGAAAGGTCTTCTTGCATGTTGTTGATGATATTTTCAGGACAATAGATAGTGTCGAAAATTGTGACACTCAAACTAATTGTAGTTCATATAGGATTACCATAGGCTACTTGAATGATTTTGTGTAGATCGCAACAGTTTCATTATTTGAACCTAGTTGAAATGACTTGTCGTACTTGAAGACGTTAATATCAGAATCAATTGTGAAACGCTGAAGCTAGAAGAAGCTGGAAATCTTGGACTTATCCTTCATCAATTTTTGAAACTTGAGAAACACATCAATGTCTTAATACAGCGAGCACACTCTCCATTAATATTGATATTCTGGACATTGACGGAATTTCTGATTATTTAGCAATCACCTGTCATATCGTTTCATTACAAACAAAATATCAGTATAAACATATCTGCTACAGAGATTTCACAAATTTCAAAAGAAATGATTTTGAAAATGACCTACGGTTGGTGAATTGGATTATCATATTCAATTTACGAAGATGAAATGGTGGAATTTTTCAATACAAATTTGATGAATATATTCAGTTTACATGCGCCTATTAGAAACATTCGTACTACAAAACCACAAGCTCCGTGGCTCACTTATAATAACAGAAAAATGGTTAAATTAAGAAACAAGGCTCAGAGTGAATTCAAATTAACGAAATCTTTAGTGGACTGGCTGAGTAATAGGGATCTTCGTAATTATATTACTGGAGCTATACGTCGGGGAAAAAAAGCATACTTAGATTATATTTTGAGAAATCGAAACACTAAAACTATCTACAATACTTTGAGGTCGTTGAATATTTTGAAAAAGAAACAAAATTTAGATCTACCGCCTAACCTGAAAAATTTTAACGAGATAAATTCTCATTTCTTGAATATCAACCACCCTTCTGAAACAGAAGAGCAGTTGAGACTATTGAACAAATACCAGAGCCGTGCTGAACCTCGCCTGTATTTTTCTCAAGTATCACCTACTCAAGTCGAACAGTATCAAAACAGTGTAAAAAGTAACTCTTGTTATGCTAAGTTATGTTGAGGATTATCTCATCAATCACATTTCTTATATTCTCAACAAAATTTTGGAAACGAATCATATTCCTTCTGCCTGGAAACAAGCCCTTGTACTTTCTTTACCTGAAGGTACTCCCATAAAACGGTCGCATTTGAGACCAATTAGTAAATTGCCTGTACTATCGAAGGTATTTGAGCTGACTTTGATCAAATCAATCACTTTGTAAACGAATTTCATATCATAACCGAAGTCTAATCTGGTTTCCGAATATCTCACAGCATTCCTACAGCACTCTTTAACATCACTCAGGATTCATTCCAGGCCACTGATAAAAGTAACCTAATATCTCTGGTACCCTTGAAAGCATTGCAACTATTGAGAAGCTACCTCAGCTGTCTTTCCCAAACCATATGTTTAGATGGTCAATACTCAGATACCTTGCCTTTAAGTCATGGAGTTCCTTAAGGCTCGATTCTTGGACCTCTGTTATTCTCGCTCTACATTTCAGACTTTATAAAGTGATAAAAAATTCCTCTATACACCAATATGCTGATGATACCCAGTTGTATTCTTTTTTCTCATGATAGTTGGCAAACTTCAGTAAAAGAGGTAATGTGGACCTTTAGAACTTATTGGATATATCTGCTGCACATAATCTCAATTCACACGCGAATCAGTCTCAATTTATTCTCTTCAGTCCACGAAGGAAACGACTTGAAATTGCAGAGTCGATAAATATTATATTAGGAGAAAATAAAAGAAAGTAAGAATCTAGACCTTTGGCTTGTCACTTCGATTTCATAAACATATAAAGAATTCGTGTAAGAGCTCTCATAATATTTTGCGTCAATTATATCAAAGTAGGGATTTAATGCCATCCAGATTGAAACTGAAACTATGCGACTCTCTTATTATGTAAAAAATTTTATATTGTGATTGTATTATTGGTCCTGCATTGATAAAAGCTGACGCAATCCACCTTCAAAATATACAGAACAACTTCATTCGCTTATCAGATGGAATTCGTAAATATGACCATATTTCAGAAAAATTCAAAGAATCTGGCTGGTTGAGAGTCAACAAAATCTGTTCCCTTCATCTGCTTGTGGCAACTCATAAAATTCTGCTGAAAAAGAAACCAGATTACCTACTAAGGAGATATGTGACTTCTTCATCACAGAATAAATCTTACACTCGCTCCTAGGCACTCCTCCTCTCTATTCATGCGCAGTTTCATATACAATTCAATTGAAAAACATAACTTTCTACCCAGTGAATTCAGGCACTATTCCATTTTTGATTTAAAAAAGAAAATAAAAATCAATTTCAAATCAACTTGAGATTTTCTTAATCTGCAGAAATATTTTTTTGACTGTTTCCTTACTAATTATTGATTATTGATTTCCTCCTAATATAACTCTTAGTCGAATGTTCTTTCTACCCTATCTAATCAATCATATTCTTTCACTGTGATGTATTATACAGCAATATCCTTCAGAGCTAACTCGTAATTTGTAAACATTTACTTATTATTTCATTTCATTTTTTATATACCTTATGTTTTTTTCGATTCAAGTTAGTAGGTCAAGTTGTGAAACAGCGTAAACTGAACTTAGCCTTTCATCGGCCATCTTGTATTATTTAATCTTACTGGAGTTTTATCCCAACACCAAACCGTTATTTTCAACACGTGTTTCAATCACCAAGTGATGATCTTTAAGAGGAAGATTGAACTGGCTCTACATATATGTTTACCTCATTTATACCTAAGATACCTCTAATAGGTACCTGCGTCTTAATGTAATTTTTACAGTGTTACCTTACTTACCACTCCGGTCATTCTGATAAATGAAATATCATTTTAACAAGTTATATAGTAAACTATTAGGTATTGGTCCACCATCGTTATTCATACTATTATCATGTTGACTTATTTCTAAGCTCTCATAGTCACATAGATGCCTGTTGTTGTTAACTTGTCTAACTAATCTTAATGAACTAAAGTCTGTGGAATGGATTTGGGCGACTGCTGATTATTCTGTTCTTTCATATTTTAGTTGTGCTAAGTTTTTCTTGTATCTTATTTCAATAGATCCTCTAGTGTGTCCATAAAATTTTGCATCTCAGTCCTTACATTTGATTTTGTAAATTCCAGAATTTTTTGAATGCTTCATTTTGTCCTTTGGATTTTTTAACAGGTTCTGTAGTGTATGACCTAGTTCTTCGAAAATTTTCCCAGAGTTCTTGTGTATTAGTGGTATGGAATTGAGATAAATTCGTCTTGGTTTCTGTCGTTTCTAAAAGAGATTTTGTTCATTCTCAAGAGGAACCTTTTCTTTCTCACCCGAGAAACCGTTACTGACCGCTACTGACCCAACACGTTTATACTGTCTACAGTGATGTGAGCTGTCAGGAATATACCTGTAAGTGCTTGTTTCCTTTCTGAATACATCGTATCCTAGCTTTCCACATTGACTCATCAATACCAAAACGTCAAGAAATGGAAGTTGTCTTTTATTTTCTAACTCATACGTGAATTTCATTGATGAAAGTCTGTTATTCAAAAAAGAAACAAAGTCCTCAATATTCGATTTTTTGTTATCGAATATCGCAAAAATATCATATTATCATCCACATACCTCAGCCATATCCTAGGAAGATACTTTGACGTTTCCTTGGTTTCCATTTCGAATTTGCTCATGAACAGGTCATATGATGGAATTGGCCG
>WOGR01008229.1:0-11960 GCA_015342045.1 Leptinotarsa lineolata | reverse complement strand
TGCTTGTCGATTATGAATTTATGAACTTTTTTGCTGATGATACTCTATTGGCATGTAGCGATGTGAACCTCGAAATGGCTATACAAAAAATGAATAATACTCTAGCAAGTGTCAACAAGAATTTGAAAACGAATAAACTCAAGCTGAATGTGTTGAAAACAAAAGCGATGATAATCACGACCAAACTTAAATGCAGCCAAATAGACTCAAAAACTATTAACCTCAGCATCGATAATGAAAGAATTGAGGTAGTGAATTCAATTAAATATCTGAGATTTCAGATGAATAATACTATCATTTGATAAACATTTTGAGTATATTCATAAAAAAAAATTCAAATAAATTATTCTTTTTTCCAGAGTTGCCAATAATCTTTCAACAGAGTAAAGTATCACAGTTTACAAGTCAATTGTTCAGCCACACTTTGACTACTGTTCCTCTATCCTATATCTATTCAATCAGAATAAATTGTCTCAACTCCAAAAACTTCAGAATCGTGGTATGAGGGTCATTTTGAAGTGCCGTAGAGATACTCCTATTACTAAATACTTGGAGAACCTGGTGAGCACCACTTATATTAGAAAATGTTGTACGTAACTATATTGGAGTCCATTGAGATTTTGTTGTCTTGTCATAATGGATTGACGCTTTGGTATTACGGTGGAGTGAGATATACCACTGATAGATGTTGGTTTTAGCTGATTGGATTGATTTTGACCTTTTGATCTTCAAACATTCTTAGCTCTTGGATTGCCCAAAACTTGCCACTTCGTAAAGAATCTTTGAGATCGGACCAGTCTTGGTTGAGCATTTATTGCATCCCTAGTTCTATATGAACATATATTGGGTGTTTGAGAAATCGGATTTTGGGTAATGAAGGAGCGGTTCGGATTCTGATAGTTGAATTTTTGAGGTGGTCTAGTTTTTGGTGTGTCAAAATTCTAAGTGTCGAATATTGCTCTCAGAAATAATGAAATGTTTTGCTTTTGGAAAATTTCTAGGTTCCAATGCATGAATAGTCGACTATAAGAACTCCTTCAGACCGAGAAGGAAAATTTTTGTTACACATTTTCATGAGTATCATGAGGAGCACTTAGATCCGATATCACTTGGGCATAAAACTTCAACCATTGTTCGTTGGGAGCCTGCCTCCATTTTGATCTAAATCAACTAATAAACCATTTTCGTGTCTTTCATCTCCAAAATGAGCAACTACTGCATTTTTGTCCAATTTTTCGCCTGCATTTATTCTTCCTTGGCTTCTGTTGAACTACTACCTAGCGGCACTTTCCGGGAAATGAAGGCTCTTCTGAATAAACAGTTGAAACTGATAAAATCCTACAACGGCTGCGACATTTTATGTTTCTCGTTCATGGGAAACTATTTTTGAAAAATTTTATTCAACAAACTCTATTTCAGAAAACAATTATTACAAATTAATTGAAGATCCTTTCATTATGAAATTTATCTGTATTCTAACAGAACATTCAGATCGCCGAACTGAAGACCCTTGACCTGGCGGTGATTTTTCAATGCGATTCTGGGAAGTCAGTGTCCGCTAAAGCTTCTGTCATCAGCGAGATCTGCATCCATAACTTAGTTACTGCTTGATATGAACGGGAGATGAGTTTCACATACAATTTAAGAATCAATTGTCATACCCGAGATGTATCAGTGACAGCTAATATGTATATCACAGGGTGCTTTACTAAATAGTGCACTTTTACTACCAATTCCCATTTATTTTATTATACTCAATAATTTTGTATCAATTTTAAAATCCTAAATCGACTCATTCATTGACTGTTAGGCGGAACGACGTTCGCCGGGATTGCTAGTATAATATTATACTAGCAGACCCGACATCTTTTTCACTGAACACAAAATTTTTAAAATAAAAAAAATGGATCCCATCGATTGCCCATTAAAAGACTAGATTCAAAAGTTGAGGGATAAGTGATAGTTTTTTAAGAAATATTTTCAAGAAAATCGATCGCTACTTTTTTTTGTAAATCAACATTTTCAAAGTCAAAATTTGAAAATCTTATAGAAGTAGTTTTAATTTTTTTTTGATTGTATTTAGGACATACAACTGTGTTTAAAAACGGAAATTTAAAAAAACGTTCTGATTGGCCCATTTTTTCGCCGTTACAGACATTTGAAAAAAAGAACGATTTTTTCATCAAAAAAAAATTGAAAAAATCATGGAGGTCTTTTTCAATGGGCACTGAATTTTTTTAAAAAATCGGAGATGCAAAGGCAGAATGTTGTCCGATTTGGCGTGGAATGCCCCATATATACTTACATCTCCGTGTATATGATTTTTTCTACAGTGAGAAGTTACTGAGAAAAAATTGGAGAGGTTAAAGCATCTCTCTTCACCAAACCAGTGTTTGGTGAGACAAACAGTTTTAAAACTGTCAATGTCATAAATTGAATTATCGATATATAATTAATTTCGAATGCATTCAATGTTGTGATTCAGAATATAAATTTCCTTTTAAGTCTATTGAATTTTTATGACTTCTTCACTCGTACGGTCCTCTTGAAAGTTAGAAGGTTTTCAGTTCTTAGTTGTGTAAAAAAGAACCAGGTCTATCCACTGTTGATGGGTATTCTTCACTTGGATTTCCAAAAAAATATTGACAAAGTGTGAAGTTAAAACGGTTGAATAGTATCTTATTAGGCCAAAAGTTGGATTGATATACTTTATCCTTTAAATGTAATTCAACACGTATCATAAAGGATTGGTTATTTTGCCTGTTAGTTTTGGTTTGAAGTTTTTCAACTGAAATATCATCTGAATTCGTGCGAGAATGTATAATTTTTTTAATGTTTTCATCACTGATTTTATCAGAGACATGCATCACGAAAAGCCATATTTTTTGCCTATTTTTCCTATATTTCCATTGAATTCATCGCTACCCTCTCCATTGCATGTTCTGTGTTTTTTCTTTCTTCTGTTTACTACTTGAAAATCGTCCTCCTTATTGTCAGATTCAGAATCACTCTTCAAATTTGTTATTTCTTTGAATTTTTCCTCTGTTTGGATTTCAATTTTTTTTTATATCCGTTTCTCATTGACTTTTGGCTCATCCTGTCCTTCAGGAGATCTTTCTAAAGTAAACGGACGGTTTCTTCTGGAATACATAATCTGTTGATTTGGTGTTTTATGGCTGCTAGGTGCTTGTTTGTATAGTTGATTAGACTAATTTTTTTCCTCTAGCAATTCGATTTTTTCATTCAGCAGCATAATCAAACCTTCCTTATCCTTTATTATTGCATCCTGCACAATCTGCCGTAGTGATTTTTCTCTTCTATGAGAAGAGAACAGTAATTTGAATGTCTGTCAATGGTTCTTTTCAATTTGGTGTTTACCATTTGTATTTTTTTGTTTGTTTGCATCCAGGATGGAAGACCTATTAACACTTAATGCACTTCACTACTCACTACTTTTACCACAGTGGCTGCACATTAGATTTTCATTTTCTTTGGATGCTTGTGATGATGAACTTGCTGACGGGGCCATTATCAGTGTAATGCTACAGAACATGAACATAATACCAAACATGGGAACTTATTGGGAATTCCAAAACAGAAAAATCTCCTCATCACAATACTCCTACATTTTATGATAAACTACCGAAATCATTCAAACAAGCTGGAAGTTTCAAAATGAAGTGAAGCATTTTTATTGAAAAAGTGCTATTATGATTTCCAAGAATTTTTAATTGATAATCTTCAAAATTAAACATTACAAGTCTATATAAAAGGTTTTATATGTGTTAATTTGCATATGTATATATTTGTATATATGTAAATGTTATTTTTATCTTATATTACAAAGAGGTTACTGTATGAACATAAATATTTCGTGAATTAAATATATTATGTGGGTGATATTATGGGAAAATATTCTTACCAGCTGTCGTTTCTCAGAAGTTTTTGGTGAAAACTTGTCGGAGAGTTTGAAAGATCCTGTTGAGGAATCCATCACTTCGGAAGCCGCCATGGGTTTTTTTGTACATGCAGGTTTTGTTTGGTCCTTTAACGTTTGTACTAAACTGAAATAAAGGATATAATTGATGTATTTTCAGAATAAAAGATACATCGGATGTTTCAAATTCATATTAACCTTATGTCATTCTATTACTATCAGAAGGTTTAAAATTTCATACTTAGAATGAACGATAAAACCACTGAAAATTCTGACATTGTTTTCATTAATATGTTTCTACTCGTTGAATTGTCTATGGTTTTTCATATTCAGATATCAGCAAGCAAAGAAATCAAGTCAAAAATGTTTGTTTCGAGTTGAAAATTTGAATTCACCAATATTTTTTTGTACTCTACAGAGTTTTTCCTAGGAAAACTATTCGACAATGCAATGTACTGTTATCAAATACTATCTTCTCAAAGATTTGTTCTAATCACTGAAAGATATTGCCAAATAAAGTTGAATACTCGAATATCCATTGGTGGGGTTCTTGGACTGGGTTCTTGTGTTTTTATTCTCACTGGGATTAATTTCACGACGTTTCAGCACTCATTTATAAGTTATTCTAAAGAGTCATAAACCTTTCCTGATATAAAAAATAGATTAAATACTAACATACTATATATAAATATGCACTTCACTCAACGACACTTAACGTTAACTGCCGCTGGAAAGATAAACGGTATAACGAGCTTATATGTTTTTTGCAGTTAAAAGCAACAATTGTATTTATAAGTTCAGATAACAAGTCTCTTTCTCATTCTCAAATGTAACAAAACAAAACGATAAATTTAATCAGCCAATCTTAATCTTCACAACTTCTAGTCTAGGTGTTATTGTTGTGCAGGTCAGCTCTGCTTATTAGGGAAGGAATCGACATGCCAAGCACTTTTAATTGGACTCTAATGAAAGTTTGGATGATAGCCAGGAATAACATTTGGAAACACTGGCAAATTTCTGACCTAACTTCAAAACAAATATTTATATTAATATTGGTCTTATGATTCTAACAGCCCAACATTACTTTTTTGATTGATTTCTCCGTTCAAAACTGAAATTTGAAATTATAAACATGAACAATATTTTTGTACAATACCTCAGAAATTGTTTGGGATATCAATACAATCATTGAACACAGTATATTAACATTAGCCTCTGAAATATTGCACAACATTGAGTTTCTCAATATTACCAACTTTTTCTTTAAAATAGATGACCTTGTATACAGTGTGTAACTTCATACAGTGTGTATACAGTGTTAACTTCAAATTATCTCGAAAACTAATCGTAACAAAAATTTTCTTTTAACAGAGTTGTAAAGGTATTCGAAAGACCTTTAAAACTAGGTGCCACTCGACCTACTTTCCCTATCTAAATAAGGGTTGTCGGACGCACCCCTACGAGGGGGTGCGTACTACAAAAAATCTGATTAGTCTGAAAGGTGTTCCCCTTTAATTAGAAATCGACATGTCAGAGCTTTTTTTAAAAATCTTACTTTTTATACTCAAAAACGGCTCTGTTAAGTTTTCGTTGTTACACACTGTATAGGTACCTATCACAGTTCTCTGATTAGATTGATAGGTTTCATGAGGATCTACAGTGTCATCTACTACGTTGGCGGAAGCAGTGATAATGACATAATAGGTACTCTACTTATGACATTATCCATTACTGCATACCTTTTGAAACAAACCAGCACGATTTCAATCAAATTTGTAGATACCAGATACAAATCACATTCACGATTTTATGTTCTTCTAGGGACCAAAATATGTGAACGATGGGAAGATAATAGCTTTTATGATTTTTGTTAGAGTTGTAACAGCTTATTGATAAATCATAGAGTTTTTAGTTTCCATCATCTTCTATTCAGTATTGGGTAACACTGATTTAAGAGAATGAGCCAGCTGATTGGTGCATCTTGGTTCATATGGTTTTTGGTTTCAGAACACTTGGAAACAATGAGGATACATCGAAGGATACTACCCAAAATATCTGTTATTCGCATTCTTGCATCCTTAAGTTTCCATTTGAATTCATTTCAATTCATCACACTCAATGTTTTTCGTCTGATTGAGAAAGTTTCGAACCTAACTTCATAAGGATTACGTAGTTCAATTACAATTGATCGCACCCCATTACTCGACTATTGAATTTTTTGCAAATTGTGTATATCAGGCACTGCAGGATAAAATACATACCCAAAGCCCCTGTGACCAGATTTTGACACTTTTTGAATGTGCTATTCACCTCTGAAATCATCTTAGACAATGCATTTTTTGGTTATTCATTACAGTAATCTTTATGTTTTCAGATAGAAAACTTCTACATTATTCAACTCTTTCATGATCTCTCTGTTGTCTATTTTCTTCGATTAGTAGAAGAGACATTTTCTTTTCCATTTTCATT
The DNA here is from genome assembly GCA_015342045.1 of Leptinotarsa lineolata. Lineage (NCBI taxonomy): Eukaryota > Metazoa > Arthropoda > Insecta > Coleoptera > Chrysomelidae > Leptinotarsa > Leptinotarsa lineolata. The sequence continues at coordinate 5,554 of WOGR01008229.1, read as the reverse complement.
CTTTTCGATGCCTAGGTAGGTACTGCTTTTTCAACATTGTTAAGAACATTTTCGAAGAGGGCTTAACTCGATAAACTTTTATTCAGGAGATGTTGTCCTTCATTATCTTTGACTCGCAATATTTTCGTTGCTTTCCTGCACTTTTCGATCATCGAAAATATTTCAGGTTTTTGGAAAATGTATAATCTGAGTGTTAAACTTTACCAGGCAAATATAGTTTCTCAGAACAGGTAGGCCGTCTTTACCAAAAAAGGCTAAAAGAATACTCTAGTAGTTACAATGTGTAGGATTAGTATTTGTTTTTGGATTCCAATGCATCCGTGATGAAAAAATATATGACTTTGAGTCCACTCATTGTCCCTAAAGTAACCTTGGGATACCGGCCGCTCTCCTGATATACCTACTTTCCTTTTTTAGCTACTCAGGGAACCCCTAATAGGAACCATCTGATAAGCAACAATTCCAAACCTGATGCTACAGAGGAGATGAACGTTGACTGAAAGTCTAATTGCCCTCTCAAGAGAAAACGCTTTTCAGTTCTCCAGTTGAGCTGAATTTACAGAAGAGATAGAGGTTGATCAAACGACCCCAGCTGTTTTCCTGCAACGTGGGATCATGAGCAGGAGATTCTCAATTTTACAACTCGTGAATAAACCTAGAACACTAGATGGTACAGCCAGGCAGCGACTTATCGCCTCATCACGAGCAAGATATTTAATGAATCTGCCTTGTTCCAAATTTTCGAGCAGCAGAAACAGAATCTGCACCAAGAGAGAAATTACAAACGCTCATGTTCAAACGATAATTCACCAAAATCAAAGGCGAAAAAGATCTGTATAGGTAAATATGGGGAGTTTGCTCGGACATCAAGTTAGGAATTTCGCACTCTGAACCTCCGACAACCTCAATGAATTACGATTCAAGAGCCGAATCTGGTATGGATGGTTACAGGCTACCTGAGAGGATTCAGAGAACATCTTCTGGTTCTAGTTCTACCTTGACGGAGGTAGTCGCCGATCTGGTCCTCATTAGATTACGAAAAATATATCATGGTCGCTCAACCTTGATGAAAATTATTCTTCACTGGAAAATTCAGGCCGTGTTAATAGAGTACGTACTCTCTGCTCGCCCCGCCGCGGTATGGGTCATGATTCAGCGTTCTGCGTAATCCTATTCTTGCTAGCTGACCTGAAATATCACTCACGACAGATAGTAATCGGTAGAAATAAATAGGTATGAGCCACAATGAACCCTTGTATGTTGCAGTGTGGGTGAGATCGACTAGACCCATTCACTTCAGACACACCTAGCTATGCCAAGGTTTTCAGATCCTCCTTTCAAAAATCATCATGAAATCGCAAATGAGTTGCAATTCCTTCACAGCTTTAGAGAAAGGATATTGGTCTTTCTGTTCCTCATAACTGGAAGTAACATTATGTTCAGTTCAGTTCAGTTCATCATCCATCTTCAGCCATTCCCTCTCAATATCATAGTTCACAAGAACTATACAACAAGTAGAAATAAAACCCAGAATGTGGAAACTGATAACTTAAAATATTGTTCTAATCTTGTCGGTCAATTACCACCACCAAGTGTATATGTATGTAGTCAAATGGAAAACAAAATTACTACAATAAATAAAACAGAAAGTAGAAACCGTATCCATTGTCATTTACGATTTTAAGAAGAAAACAAACACCGGAGCCGCATTTGGTAGTAGGAATGTATCAATAAATCCATACCGGTTATCTGTGATCTATTAATGGTCGTTGGTATGGTATACACACCGCGTTGAGAATGAGCAGTGCTTTGTCCTCCAAAGTATGAGGTGATATGTTGATGGTTCGAGCTACCAGTGTGATCGAATTTACAGTGCGGTGCACTAGAGACAATGGCTGTTTATGATATGAGTGTTAAAAGTAAGGTTTTATTTTGTGACTGAAAAAATAAAACTTACTTTCAACACAAATATCGTACAACGTTTTTTGTACTGTACTGTTTTCATAATGAAATAGATAAATTAAATTGTTACCAAAAAATCGGCTCAGCAGTACGACATCGCATATTCTAATTTTCTAAGCTGGTGTAGACTTGAAAACGTCGAAGGAAATTTTGACGAAACCGTCTTCTTAGTCTATCTAGAAGAGAAATCAAAAATATAGAACTCGTCAACTTTGTGGAGCAATTTTTCAATAATAAAGTCGAGTGCGCTCGTTCAAGTTGATAGCTTTCTTAAAGCGGAGAAATGAAAATTATAGGCCCAAAAAAAGAAACTCTTACGTTTGAACAAGTCCAAAGGTTTATAAATGAGGCGCCAAATGAAAAATATTTGATGATAAAAGTTGCTACTCTTCGAAGTATATGGAGCCTGCCGGTGTTTTTTTCTTTTTTCTGAAATACTCAAATTATGAATTCAGTGCCAACCCAGTGGGTATGAACACGTTTGAGAAAATTTCCTCTACCATTGCTGAGTTTCTGAACCTACCGAAACCAAAGGAATATACAGTTCCCTGTTTCAGAAGGTCTTCTTTCGGATAGAAGTCTACAAAAGTAGCTGAGGGTTACATCGATCAAACTTTTTCTCATAAAAAGGCTATTGCTGAAAGAATAATCCCAACAGATGGCTTCCGTGTTACAGCATCGTCCTCTTCACTTCAAGAATTGAATGTTGATACCAAAGAAATTGTCAACTCAGCTGGTTCAAATATAGGTACTAGAAGGGTCTTCAACATCGCAAAGTATTAATAGCAGCAGTTGCTCTAATTGTACTTCTCATATCAATGTTCATAAATAGTAATAATGATGTAATTGATTTATATAGTACATTTTTAACAAAATTTAATTGTATCTATACCTATCTATTGTTCATAATAAAACTTCCTTGAAAATTGATTAATTATGTTTTGTTTATTACTATTTGGTCGAAAAAAGTCGTGTTAAAAATATTTTTAACACTGGTTGTTTTAACGAAAAAACATGAACCATTCCAAATCAATTGTTGAAACGGGCTACCCCCTAACTTCTTGACGATAATTACAGCGTTGCTGAGCGTCTTAAAAAAATGTTGATCATTTCCAGACTGATTCGTTGATTCCTTGCTTTATTCTGTTTTTCAAACCATTATTGTTTTTTGGTTTGTTGGAGTAGACATGATCTAGTCAAGCAGTGGCAATTCGGAAAAACTGACAGGTCACTCAATTTTATCTCCTTCACCAATTCCCGTATCAAAAATAAAATAACTTAAGAGATTTTTTATCACTTTCAATGCAAAATTTGGTGTAGATTTTTGTTGTTGTTACCAATAATGTGTCCGTCAGGGTTATTTTGCTTTGTAATTTCAGTTGAACTGTTGCGCTTGATATTTCTAAGGCCTTTGACCGTGTGTGGTATGAGGGTTTGCTAGCTAAACTTGTTGGATCATTTTTGTGTTTGGCTGAAAGAACATTCCCTGCAAGTGGCCGTCGATGGATATCTCTCAAATACTTTCATCATCAACGATGGTGTTTTCCAGGGATCCATATTGTCTCCAACCCTCTTTTTATTGTACATCAATGACTTATTGGAAAAAACGAAGAATCCGATATATTGATTTGCTGACGACAGCACACCTGTCTCGTCATTTCATTTGGATACCAGGAAATCGGGTGCGGATGCACATCTTCAAAGGCAGCAGGAGGTCGCATATCTAAGTAAGGATCTAGGAGTAATTTCGAATTGAGGTGAAAGTAACCAGGTTCAACTCAATGCAACGAAAAGCCATCAGGCATCGATTTTCTCCAAAAAGATGAATGTCTCTGAACCGGATATAATAATTCCGCTTTCTGCTTCGATGAGTTTGTTGGGTGTTAAAATGGACACTAATATGCCTTGGCACAATCATGTTGCTGGAATTGCAAGGGCTGCTTCTCAAAAGCTTGGAACACTATTCCAAATTAAAAAACTGTACACATTTCAGCAACTTTTGATGCTTTATAGAGCTTAGATCAAACCTTGTTCTCTTGTATGGAGCTCCGCCCCTAAACATACCCTGAAGCTGCTAGATTGCATCCAGAAAACAGCCATCTGTCTAATTGGAGACGCAAACATAACCTGCAACCTTGATAGTCCGGAACATCGAAGAAAGGTTGGAGATTTGTCTCTGTTCTACAGATACTTTCACGGGGACTTGGCAACTTTGGTTCCACCAAGAGCGATGCATAGCAGAAATACGCGAGACGGCTGTGGCTGCTCATCGTTTTGAGGTTCAACCCAGTATGTCTCGAACTTCACTGTTTGAGAACTCTTCCATTTGAAGGACTGCGTTTATGTGGAATAAACTTCCTGAGAACGTTTTTCCGAATGGATTTAATCTCCAGCTACTCAAATCCAATGTGAATCACTACTTTCGCACAAGCAACGCTTTTAGAGCGCTTTAAGGTTTATCCTGTAGTGCTTGTGTTTTTTCGTTAAAAAAACTGAGCAAAGTGTACCTACCTGATAGGTATATAGCAATTGAAGCGTATTTGAAAGAAATCGACATTTTCAAATGATTTTGTTGTCGAAACGATATTTTGGCTTGATGTAAGTAGGTACCTGTCAACACTGACAAAAATATCGATTTCAACTGTACTTTTTCCATCTTTTTTGATACTTTCGCTCATAAACTCACACTCGATTGACAATAAAACAATATTTCGAATAGGTAGATTGATGCCTTTATTCAGATATCCAGTTAACACTGACCTTTGTTCAACCTTTGCTTTTGCCATCAACGAATTCCAACAGTGCTGATGCATTTAATGAATTCATGTTTGTTATATAAAATGACTGGAAATTTAACATGAGAGGTAGGTACTCAATAGATGCTGTTCCAGGATTGGTGTAATAGTAAGTAAAGTCACTCGATAAAGGTGAAAGTTGAAAGTCATATTACTATTATCATTTTCATGTGGTTGATATTCGATTTGACAAAATCTCAATGAACGTTCGATATCGAATCATCTTGTATTCATCATTTTTTCTTTGTTTGTTCGTTATTTGACCAAACGATCGGTTTGATCACCAATAAGTTTGATATCTCATCTCACTATCTATATTCTGAGGTTTGAAGTGAAGTATAAGACATCAACTGAAATGGGAAAAAACTTGTTTGCATGGGGGTACTTCTAGATACCTACATTAAAAGAGCCCGTTGTTCTCCCTTTCTATTTCAATAGATTTGGGGACCTACTCAACATTTTTCAAAGTTTGGTAACTCCTTTCCACCATTTGACTGAGGACATCATCTGTTCGAAGTCGCACTCTTCGGAAAAATCTCTGGAGTATAGTCCCGGTAACCGCTATTGTGCGCTCTTAAAGAGTGTCGGCTTTATCAAATGCTGTTAAACACAAAAAAGAAAAATGGAGCGCCTGCCAGCTAGTCCACGTGGACTCTAGAATTGGCGGTTCTAATTGGATACTTGTTAATAACCGAGTTTTATGAATAGCTGAAGACTCGTAAAATTAAATTCGAAATTATGTTACAGTGCTGACTAGAAATCGGTGAATGCGAGTATGGTTATCGTCCGTTGTGTCA
>WOGR01008228.1:0-11960 GCA_015342045.1 Leptinotarsa lineolata | reverse complement strand
GCCATTAAAATATGCTTGTCTCCTTATTACGATTGATTTTAATGTTTTCAAGTGGCTGTACCTATTCATTCATTTCATCAGCTAGCACTCAGCTTGTACATTTTACTTATACAAATTTTATTATTATTGAGTCTGTATCAATAACATTTTAATGTTTTAACATTTCAACTTCAACACAATGACTTTATCAATAAGAACTGTTTCTTCTGATATTAAAGCAAATTTGATTGACGTATCGACGAAATTAAGTGTGAATATGAGAAGAATCAAAAGTTGAAGTAAGATTGAGTTTGATACAGTTCTTCAATAATTTTTGGCCAATGCGAGGGTTTTGAGAGAGAGTTCTGTTGTTCAAATTGAATGGCAATTGAAAAAATGTTTCGTTTGGGAAGAAACGGTGGAAAATATCAAAGGTAATGGCCGAACACAAGCCACTGTTGAATTGAAGAATTCTTTTCGTATCGATAACTGTGCAGCTTTATCAAGTGTCACTTCTCTACTAGTTGAAAAACTGAAGTAAGATAAAATTTTCAATAATTACTCGGTCAATACAAGGGTTTTTTTTGAAGTGAAAACTTCTTTAGCGGCGTTGTGCACTTTTGTGATGGGTAAAAAATGTGAAACTCACTTCAGGACACGTGACCTAATCGAAAATTCGTAAAACGGAGGAAGAGTAGACCGCCCACGCGGCGTACGAAAGGAAGTATCCCCCTCTCTATCTACCGCGCGGCGAAAATGTATGCCTGCGCCTGCTGTTTCGTTTAGGAGACGCGGGGCGCTTGCGCGAATGTGCGTGTGTGTTTGTGTTACAGCGCGCTACGCGCATCGATGGATTGTGACTGCTGATAGATCGACTGTCTGTGTACTCGTGAAATTGGTGTATATAAACTGTTAAAAATATGGAAATTGAACAAAGTGCATGTATTGATGAAAAAATATGAACGCAGTTCATTATTGCACAAATTATATGGATGTTCATGCGAAATACACCAGCATGTTTAATGCTATTGTTTCTGATATCGGCGATATGTGTATAAGTCGTTGCCACTCTGGTGATAATCAGTTCCCATTCCCACGCCACTGTTGAAGTTGAAAATTATTTTTTATTGATAAATATAAACTTTTATCAACTGTCTCTGCTCACAAAATATCACTGAAATGTCACAAAAGTTTTCGGAAATATTGGATAATTTCAATTTTTTTCTTCAAACTTCAACGCCTCGTATTTTCGAAAGGGAACATTTTTGGACCATTGTTGATCTATCAATATTTTTTCATGTAGATTTATGCTCTTGAATATTAGCATATCATCAAGGAACGCCCCGTGAATATGATTTACTCGATTTTTACTGTTTTCCTTTAAGTAACAAATGCAGAGTCGTATAATGAGTGATTTTTTGCTGGTATCTTTTTGGCAACACTGTTTTTGACAGATGACAAGTGAATCGTGTCTTGTGTCATTGTCAAACTTCTTCAGTTTGGTCTATAATTTAACCAACGCTTGCAAATTATTAAATTTTATTATCAAAATTCATGCTCGGTTAAGAAAGTGCATCGTGCACTTCTTCCAATATATGGGCAGTTTCGTCGGGCCTACTGAGGGAGCTATTCGGAATCTTGTGACTAAATTTCGGACCCAGTTTACATTATTGAACATTAAACCACCAACACGCATACGTAGAGTGAGGACCGAAGAAAATATGCCACACAGCACGCGAAACAATGGCCCAATTAAGAGCCGCCTTCGGTGAACAGTTTATCTCACGTTTGGGGCCCGTCAATTGGCCGCCTAGATCGTGTGATTTAACGCCTTTGGATTATTTCTTGTGGGGTCATGTTGAGGCTGATGTCTACAGGGATAAACCAGCAACGACTGACGCTCTGGAAGGCAATATTGAAGCATTTGTACGTGAAATACAGATCGATATGTTAGAGAGAGAGTGCCAAAATTGGACCTTGCGGATGGGCCATCTGAAGCGGAGCTGCGGACAACATTTGCATGAAATCATCTTCAAACATTAAATCATATTGATCGTACTATCGACTCCAGAAAAGATTTCATCAGTTTTTTCAAATTTTTTGTGTTTGTTTGAAAATCAAATCCTATACCTCTTAGAAAATCACCATTCACAATGTCATGATACAATTATCAATTACAAATACAAATATTGATGAAAAAAACTAATCTAACATTTCTACTGGTCTTGCTACCCAGGAGAGTTGAAAACAGAAAAAACTTACATAATATATAATCCCTAAACTCAAATAAACCCAACTCATATACCCCAAAACAAAAACATAAATTCAGTGAGTTAATTACATGGCCTGCTCTTATTGAAGAAACCACGACCTCTTTCCAGTGGCAGTTTTACGCCGGATTTCACGTGTCAGCTCTACGCTTATAAGCTGGCTGCTCACCATTTATCCATCCAGTTCATTCCACACCACATTATCAGCCCATTCATTTACGAATTGTATCCATTTATTCCTCCTTCCGTTCACGTCCCTCAAGATCATTTCACCATTCGTCCGCACCGTCCTCTCCTTCCAATCACGCCATCCAATCATGTCTCTGTCCATATATCTATCAATCACATGCTCTCCTCATAGTCATAGGGGCAAGGCACCTTCAATAATAGGTTAAACTTTGCCAGGTATTCCAGAAAATTTCCGTGCCTCGTAAGCAGTTGAACAGCCTTCCAATGATTGATATCCGACTGTTCTACAGGATCTGTAGAACAGTCGTCCAGTCGTGCCTCTCTCCCATTTCCTTTGCTTTTTCCCCTGATACTCTCTTTAATCCTCTTTCTCTTCTCATTCTTATTATCCATTTTCCTCACATTCCATGCAACATTGACCCTGTCCATGCCCTTAGTACCTTCTTCATGGGCTTTTCTGTTGCCTATGTCGTTGTCGTCATACCCTCAACGTCATGTAATCTGGGTTCGTACCTTTCTTGTGCTCCTCTCCTCAATCATCCACTGAATCATCGCCACTCTTTCATTCTTCAGCCGTCCTGCTTTTATTCGTTTCACAGCCATGACAGAGTCATTAATTACAGTCACACTCCCATCCATGATCCACATATTGATCACTCTTTCGATTGCAATTAGCTCTGCCTCATTCACGCTACCCTGTTTGGTGATCCTTTCATTCCCTGTTATCCATCCCCCTCCCCCATTTCATACGCCCAAACTATCCCCATTCTTCCATCCTCTAGCCTCTGTCCGGCATCCGCATGCACTTTAGTCATTCCTTCCTCATTAGTCCCCCAGCAACATGCCTTGCAACCAAAAGAATATCCTACAGAAAATAAACCTTGTCATTTTTGAAGTACAACCTGCCAGTTATTCATCTTATCTCACTTTCCCACAAGATCTACTAAAATTCTTGTATGTATCGATTATTCATACTCACGATAAAATAATGGTTCGTCAAAACTTACAATAAACTGTTACTTGAATGCGTTATGGATTTTTTTCAAGTATCAGCCAATTTCATAACCCACCTTCTCAAAGTGGAGAAATTAGAGAGTATGGAATATAGGAAGAGAATGAATTTAGATTGAAATACAAATGATGAAACCATGAGTTTTAAACAACTACCTACTCTAAGAGAACTCATTCATCATGCAGCGATCGCTGTCAAAACTTGGCTTTGCAACATATTGCCGTAAGGCCTTCGTTTTATCTGGGATAAGCAAGGTATGAGTTTTCTGCTGATTCTGTAGGTGGCGTCTCCATGAAGAGAGGTCCCAACAAAATCAAGTGATCAATATTTCCACAGAAATTCCGACTGCACCAAAACCTGAAAGTGACATCAAGACTGGTCTGGAAATGCCGCGAGGAACTGATAAACTTACGGACAGGAATAGATTACTTATATAGTGGATGTCAGGACAGTTATATTTCATTGGCAACGAGAGAGCTGACAAGTGAGTTTGACAAGGATCTTCAACTCCATATAGAAGCTTCAATAAGGCTTCAATAAGCTGTGGTAGCACCAAAACCTTCAGTACGGAACAAGATTGAATAATAGGCTTAACAGAAACATGAAGAGTACTGAGAACAAAATGAAGCACCATAAGAAAAAGCATGGGATTTCGAGGAACAAGTCAAGGTCCTATTCCGAGGCCCAAAACTAGGCTCAAAAATGTTTTTAGAGATACAACATCCTAATTCGAGAACCAGTTCGGTCCTAGGTCCTATCTCGACACGAAATCGCCGATGACATTAGATAACCGCCGCTATTATTAGTTCACAATTACTTCCAATATCTTACGTTGGTGCTGAAGCTAAGGATACGTGCTTCGCTATACAATAGCTGCTCCAGACGTATCTTTACTAACTGTAACAACAGAGACAACAGTCTCTGTACAACAGAGACCTTAGCTGCAAGCAGAACATCAAAGGTACAGGGACAGCTCGTCATATTTTATGTAAATGTGAAGCTCTGGATCACAAAAGGCAAACAAGTTATGGACAACCCAAATTTTGTCCAGAAAAATATGAGATACGTCCAACAAGAGACACGAAAAACTAGCACCGGATTGTTGTAACAGGTGTCATTAAATTAGGAGAAAGAGTGAAATGAGCCCACGGAGCTGCAGTTTTTTTCGGAAACTTGAAAACTCAGACGGCTCCCAGGATGCGAAAAAAGGGAAAGATGTTCAACTTACTCATATGAAGGATTAGTCTTCAAAGATAGTCGAGCCCAACTATGCATGACATAGACCAAACAGCACTGACTGGTGTTAGATCACGAAGTTTCTGTTCATTTTGGGATATTTCATTGAAATAAATTCAGCCTGGTTAGTCAAGTCCGTCCCTGTCAAGATAATGATCTAGCTATTTCCTCTTGAAATTGGTGATACTAATGCAATAGCATTAGCATAACTTTTTTTTACTATCAGATATTAGTTCACATCTCATATTGTATTGGTTTGATGCCCAAGGTGAAGACATATCCGTTACATTGAAAAATAGAGACAGTGGAGCTTGAATTCCAGTCCACTCATTATCGTTTCAAGAAACTCATTTGATTAACATATTCGATTATATTATATCATACATTATCGATGATTATACGATGATTATGTATATAAAAGATTTGATGAATGACGACTTTCCATTTTCATAGTTGATGTACTATTCGATGGGTTGAAATTGAAAAAAGGGAGTGAATCATACTCACTTCTTGGTCGAAACTTTTTGCACAACTCGATATGTTTTCTAATTTTCTCATTATCCTTCTGATTCTCATCAGATGAAACTGGAAGATATTGCCCATTTTATATCTCTTCCATATTGAACATGCAGGATGGGCCTATAAAAAGAAAATACAACCAATTTATCATACTTGGTGTTTGAAAAAATGCTCGGTCCTGCCGATTCTCATTTCATGAAGAAGATTTTTTGCGCATATTTTCAATCTCCCGGGGAAAGAAATGCATTTCTCGAATTTCTGAATGAAATGGAAAGGGTTTTTCCTTTTTTTTTTAATTGGATGTAAATATCGAAAAAATCTATCAAAAGCATACGTTGGTCTTTTTTCACCTTTAGGACTGATTTAATCTTGATCCTTTTGTATTGGATGATCCTCAATTGAAAGTGATAGTGACCAATGATTTACAATCCATTCATTACAAATTATCATCCCACAGTGAACACTTCGACAAAATATTTTGATGAATGATTGATAACTAGATTTTATGGAGATTCCTTCGACACACTATTATTGCTAGTTTGGTAACATGCTATAACGCATGTTACCAAACTAGCAATAATAGGAAGGAACATCTGGGGGTCTGTCGTACTGGTGAACGTAAGAAATGCCTTCAATACGCCCAAATGGGGAAAGATCCTGACTAAACTGGAAAGCCAAGAGATACATAGTTACTTCATCAAGGTCATCGACGAATATTCACAGGAGAGAACGCTAATGTGTAAAGACTACGAGCAGGACATGGCGCAGGGGGTTCCACAGGGATCGGTGCTGGATCCCACCCTTTCGAACGTTCTATATGACGGGGTACTTAACCTGGCACTACCACCGGGATGCAACTCTGCGGCAAATGCAGACGATCTGGCATTGATCGTTACCGCCAACGATAAACAAACGCTGATGGCCAGAGGAAATCAATGTCTGGAGATGGCGATGTCACGGATGACGAAGAACGGACTGGAGATCGCACCGGAAAAAAACTGAGACAGTCATCATGAAAGGTCCTAGAAAATTAGATGAAATTAAATATCGGATAGGCAACTTAGAGGTCGAGCCAAAAATATGTAAAATACCTCGGAGTCTGGCTGGATGATAAACAAATATATAATCAACACATAAAGGACACAGTGGAAAAAGCAAATAGGCAGGTTACGGCTCTCATAAAAGTTCTACCGAATATCAGAGGAACCAGTGAGCATAAGAGAAGATTGCTATATGGGGTGACACATTCGAAACTGCTCTACGCGATACCGGTATGAGGAGACGTAATGAGAGTCCGAAGATATCGCACGATGATATCTTCGGTACAGGGGAGAATGTTACAAAGGGTCGTGATAAAATACAGGACGGTGTCAGCGAAAGCAATAAACGTCATCGCAGCGGTTCCCCCCATAGACCTGCTAGTAAAAGAACGGACCAGACTGGAGCGAAGACGAAATGTAGAAAACCTCATGAAGAAATAAGAGAGAAGAAGGACCATAGAAGAGTGGCAGGATAGATGGAATGCTAACAACGACAAGGCGAAATGGACGAAGAGGCTCATCCCAGACATCGCTACATGGATAGAGGTAAAATACAAAATGTTGAATTACTTCACTACCCAGGCAATGAGCGGTCACGGATTCTTCAAGTCATATACTCAAAAAATCGGAAAGACGCCGATAGCGAATGCCAAGATTGCCCGGCTACCATTGACGACCCGGAACAGAGCATTTTTTGATGCTCCAGAATCTCTGCTTGGAGAAATTACCCTGGAGAACCTCATACGCAAAATGACTAGAGACGAGAACACCTGAAAACAGACTTCGCACGTACTAAGGAATATCATGAAAAAGAAAGAGGCAGAAGAAATAATTTTCCATGCCCAAGAGAGTAAGAGAAACTGAAGACCTGCCTTGGTTGACCCGATGTTATGTCCTTTTAAGACGATCCCAAGTCAACCGTACGTGGCGAAGAGGGGTGAGTTTTACTGGCTAACGATGCACCAGATGATCACAGGAGGCGTTCATAGGTTATTCGAAGGTCTTTCTCCCTCCACCAAAAAAAAGGTTAGGTTATTTTAGGTTAGGTTAGGTTAGGTTAGGTTAGTTTAGTTTAGGTTAGGTTAGGTTAGGTTAGGTTAGGTTAGGTTAGGCTAACTTAGGTTAGGTTAGGCGAGGTTATTTACACTTGTGTGATTGATAAAAATATAAAAAGATACTATCCAAACCACAATAAACTCACTGACAATTACAATAAGAATGACTCAAATATTCCTTTGCTATTTGTCAGTATGTGGATAAAACATTTTCAGACACAAGGATTAGTCGAAGAAATAGGAATAGCCTTCAAGATGAGCCGATTCAAATTTCAAAACAACTCAGGCATGAAGTATTTCAAAATAATTGTAACACTGCCTAATTTTGAAGAAAAACTGCATGAATTGGCAATTCCCAGTAAACCATCAATACCACTGATTAATGGTTTGCAATGACCATTTCAACATTCCACTAATTGAATCGGCGAAGTACATTTCGAATCAAGCAGCCTCAGCCATCAATTATTTGTCTACCGGTTATTTTGGAATACAGTCAATCATCGCCATTCAACTGGACTGGACTTCTTAGAGGCGCGGTCCTTTCACATTGCTGGTGGTCGCGAATCTACAATGGCTTCTGCGTGGTTGCCAAATTTACATCGAAGGAAAAAAGAAAAGTCTTCTGAAAGTTAATTTGAATTTCTTTATAGTTTCTTGGGAACTGCCTGACTTCCAAGTCTCTAGAAAACACTGCAGCCTCTTGGGCTTATTGCGTTTATTCTCCCATCTCTTCATGACTTCCATTCCATCAGTCTCGTTCCCTGTACTAGTTTGTACAAGTACCGTCTAGGATGTTCGTCATATTCTTCTGAACTGTCTATCCCTTCGTTGCATAATCTACAGCTAAGGTATTCATTGTACACCCCCTCCAAACGAACAGTGTCCGGTTAGTAGCCCTGTTATTGTTCAGAGCCGATCCCAACTATGTTGAAGTAGTTCTTCGGTTCTTTTCTCGGACGGTTTCCTAATGAAGGTTTTATCGTGTTTGTTGTCAGATGCTTTTGTCCAGTACTCTGTATGCTTCTTATTGGTTCATGCCCTAATCTGGTTTCGTATCAATGACGTTGGTACCCGCAGATTTGGTACCCCCAGAGTTTATCAGTTTGCGCCTTTGCGCTCCTGATAGTCTTTTATTCCGCAGTTCGACTCTCGCCAATCCTGCTGTTAGGCTTCCGGCGGGACTAACTTTACCATTCGTTTGACTCTGGCTTCCTGATCAGTTTACACCTCCAAGATAATCTTATTTTGCAAGGAGTCGCTCGAAGACTCGTCCTCTGAAAGGGGACATCCATGGTGCCCTCTGAATGGATGCAAGGCTAACTACTCTGAGAGGTCACCTGGTATCTCAGAGGCTCCGTTACTGATACCTGAGGAGGCTCAGGTACCATTCATCCTTCGGCTCGGGTAGCATAACACCCTGGATTAAGCCAGGATCCTACTTAGTCTGACTGCTCTATTACAACCTGTTCGGCATGGGAGACCCTGCCAGCAGCTAAGCTGCCACCGACATAGCCCGTAACTTCATCACAGTACGCAAGCCCTCCCATCATGGCGAGGTGAACTACTTTGATATTGCTGTCCAGCAAAATCGATAATTTCCACAAATACTCGTATTTATAAACAGCATCCATTTTCATAAAGCTCAAGAGTTTTTAACAATCGAGATCACTGAAACGACTTCCAGTTAAGCTGCATGCTTCTGTATTGTCAGTCTGATTACGCTGAAGGATTATTGGATATAATGATGGAGTCTTTGGTATAAATGCTATCACACTATCGTCGTATTGATGAAGAAGAACAAAGGAAGCAAGGTAGGTAAGTGTACCACTAAAGTCTAGTATTATATTTGCTAACAACTAGATATCCTTCAGTTGTTGCTACTTCAGCTGATGATGTTGAATAAAGCCAATTTTGATGAAAAAAAGCGTTTTCTTTCTTAGGCCCAGGACTTTTCAGCTCTTGTAACATATAACCTGAAAGTGGTAACAGATGATCCTAGATAGGTAGAGATACTGAAAAACTGATTTGAAAGTATTAACTTGATAATTCAGCCTTCTAGAGGATGTGACAGTATCAAGAACAAGATTCCTTCACAGGACTTTCCGAGAAAATTCCTTATCGACTGAAAGAGAAGATATTACTATCATTAGGAGGAACAAATACAACAGATGTGGGCTCTTGATAAGCATCGTAGAGCATGTAATATCTGTACCAACAGCCAAATCAGGAATTTTTCCTGAGAAGCTGAAGCATGCAAAATCCACATCAATGAAAAAAGAAGCAAACATTGATGTTGGCAATTACAGGCAGATATAATTGTTGCTAGTGTTCTCGATGATTTTGGAAAGACTGATAGACTACTTGACTACTTATAAGAACATAACATTTTTAATTCATGTCAGTATGGATTCCTTCTGAGCAAATCAACGAAAAATGTAATTCACCATTTCCTGAAGTTTGTGGTAGATCAGATTGAAGACAAGATACAATGTTTTTTCTCTTCTATATATCTTCTCTGGTATATATTTTGATCTGACAAGGGCCTTTGAATCCCTTGATCATAGTATCCTCCTAAAATCAAATTGAATGTTATGGCATTAGGAGTGGTAGAACTGCAGCTCTTCGAATTTTTTTGACTGGAAAAAACTATCAGGTTTAATGAGATTGGAAATAGATGGTCATGTCAAGGAACTCAATTCGTCCACCAGAAATAATAACTTAGGAGTCCTCCAAGGATCTATTCGTGGACCATTGTTGTTTATATATGTGAATGTTCTGTCTGAAAATTCGACAACACAAGTTGGGAATGGAAATTTATGCGAATTCATTTTTTGAAAGCCATATCACTTTTTGAGAAACCGAATAGCATATGCAAACTGAATAGTGTAGTGGACAATGGCGTATTTATAGTATTCTACATTTCTTAAGTGCAATCCTATCTCATATGTTGATTTTTTGGGGAGGGTTCATATCAAAAAACAGAGTTTTCCTGGCGCAAAAATGTATTGTAGGGTGTTAATTGAAAACTCCAAAAAGTGAGTCTTGCAGACGTCTCTTTGAGAAACTAAGGATATTGTCACTTCCTTCTTCATATATATTGTTTATTTTTGTTGAAACTAATCCTAACTCATCATTATAGAAAAATTATTGAAAACAATTATGTGGGAGCATTCTCAGTACTAGTACCATAATATTGTACTCTATCTGATTGGAAGATAACGTCATTAATATATTTATATTATGCAGGTGTGCTAGCTATTTTCTCTCTGCTTCGTGTTCTTCAAAATAAAATATATTATTTTTGCAGTGTCATATTCCATACAAAATGTCGGATCTTCAATGATGATATTATTTCTGAAACGTGAGCCATGTTTTTATATTCATGACAGTAGGAAATATTAGTCAAAAATGACACAATAGTAACCATTTTGATACCAGAATGTTGAAAGTAACGAGCTATGCATCCAAAGGGAGCAACGGAACTTTTGTAGAACAGATTAAAACAGAACAGAAAACATTGGTAGGACTCAAAATAAAGAGACTATCTGAAGTCTGTATGAAAATTGATACTCACAGTTGCTCCTGAAAAGTGAGCAACTTTCTCAGTTTGTTCCCCCCTTACTAAGGGACATTATTGCTAAACTATATAGAAACAGCGAGGCAAGAGAACTATTGATTTCGTTCCATGATGTATTAGCAATATATGAGTTAGAAAAATGGTACGATTCATAAATCTGAAAAAAAATATGGAGTTGAGTGAAAAAAAATCTAAAACTGAGTGGGCGAGAACACTAAGGAAAGTTGATAATAATTTTTGAAGATAGAGTGGATTCAAGACCTAAGTGATCCTTAACACAAACAAGTTTGGGCTTCTCGGAGTTGTTGTTTGTAGAAGAAAGACAATTAGTTATTGCAAAAGGATGTTTCACTTGGAAAAGTTTATTGGTTTTAGATACAAATAGGCTGAAAGTTGTCTTCCATCATTTTTGAATGTTCAATTTTTCTCGAAACACTTGGCAACGCTGGCTCCAGATTATTTGACAATGGTAGGTTACCTGCATGCATTTCAAGGCCGACCGAGATCACTTTCGATTTTTATTCCGAATTATGTCATAACCGCTTTGGGTGTGCCGACTAAACAGAAGATACGAGATTATCAAACGGAATCTCAATCAGCTGGTGCAATGACTTGAATTGTATTGAGTAGGCTAGCAACTCAAATATGGGACATCTGATAAAACTCTAGTTTTGAATGTGTTCGAAAAGGACCGGTAATAGATTCAAGAAATTAAAAGGGAATTAATTATTTTCGTTATATCATGTTTTCAAAATTGTCTGAAAAATTCTTTGACTTTATTTCATTTGCGTGAAATGAAGTTCCGAAAATCATGGTCAGGAGAACTCTTGAATTGTATACAGTGCGGATGTAAAAAGTATTGTTTTTTCTCAAATTTTAAAGTAGATAAGATGAGATATGGAGAAGTTGACTTAAAAAGACATAATTTTTTCATCTTTTTTCAATGAATCCGTGTTGGTTTTCATTCAAAATACATATTGATTACGTCGTAATACAAATAATAATAATAATAATAATGATAATAATAATAATAATAATAATAAAGGTCTTTATTTCCCATCATAATAAACTTAAATGAATTAC
>WOGR01008227.1:0-11961 GCA_015342045.1 Leptinotarsa lineolata | reverse complement strand
AAATGATGACTGTATTTGGGTGTGTATGTAATATAAGCTTTAGAAATGGACACCGCTTTAGTTGTGTGATTGCCTTGAATATATTCTGTCTGTGGCATAATATGGAACGGATGATAATGGTTCTGCTCAGAATAGTTCAGGTTAGAATAGATAGATAAATTTATGAGTCCTTTGTGCTACATTTTGTAGATGGGACAGGTCATATTTCTCAGGTATAACATAAATGTATAAGATCATAAGATAAGTCATTACATTGCAAACAAACATATACACAATAAAATATGAGTAAAAACAAAAAAGAATAGAATATACAAACAAACATGTTATGAAGTATTCGTTACAATGAAGGTGATTCACCATTACCAATTCATCCTCAGTGTAGAAACATTTTTGTGCTAGAAAAACTTTTAGCTGCTTTTTATTTGCTTGAGGTGAAAGTGTCTTCATATCAATTGGCAGGATATTGAAGAGACGGATACCAGCTAACATAGGAGACTTTTTATACTTTGTGTGATGTTTTTGGGTGGTGAGTATATGGTTATTCCTAGTATTATTATAATCATGAACTTCCGATCTCGACTACAATTGCTTTTTTTTTCAAGAATAAATACGTCGATATTTAAAGAATGAACATACAGGCAACAATTAGTATTTTGTTTTGCCAAAAATTCTCTCCAGATGACTTTCTGTAATCTGAATTCAAAATCAGCCTCATTATTGATTTCTGTTTTATGGAGATTCTGTTTACTTCAGTTGCTAGAACCCAAACAGCAATGTTGTTGTAAATAATTGAGTGAAACTTGGAAAAATGAACTGATATAAATGCTTTAGTATCTAATTTGTTCATAAGGGATTTAATGAGATAATAAGATGGATTCAATTTCCTAGACGTGAATTCTATATGTTCTTCCCAAGCGAAATGTGAATCAATTATTGTTCCTGAGAATTTTGTTGATATTGTTAATGCCAAGGATTCATTCTGGAATTCGAAATCATGTAGGCTTAGAGCTGAACTTGCAAATTCCATACAGACAGTTTTTTCCAGGTTAACTATGAGTCTATTCCTGTAGCAGCAGTCATCATATTCGTGTAGGATTTAGATAACAAGAATATGCATTTTTCCGCTGTTTTACTCGAAAGAATAATGGAAGTATCGTCTGCGTACTGGTATATCACACCATTGCTTATATTATTAGGTAGATCATTCACATATAATAGGAAAACTAATGGACCGAGAACACTGCCTTGAGGTGTTCCAGTTGTTACAAGGACTTTATCGGACATTATATCATTCTGTTCCAAATAACTATTTGTAAGAAAAGACAATTAGCTGATTTATATAGTTTTGAATTTGACTTGCATACGGCTCAGCGACTAATTTTTGTGGGAATGAATGGTCTTGACTAGATCAGGTAAGATTTGAGATAGATTATTGAGCTCAGCTTTGATTAGATTTGATGCGATTTTCAACCTCATATTTTGATTGGGACAAACAACCGAAGTTAATATTGATATTAATTAATTTCTCATCAAAAATAAGACGAATCTTACTGAAGTTTTATCCCACAACCAAACCGTCTTCACAAGAAAGATGATCACTCGGTGATCGAAACATCTGTCGAGGTGGTAAAAATAACGGTTTGGTGTTGGGATAAAACTCCAGTAAGATTCATTACTACAACAAAGGTTCCAAAACAGTGCATTAAAAAAAAAGACGGTCTCCAAAAATGAACCCTTAGAGGATACACAAGTTCTGAGGTTATATGATAACTTTGTTGAAGATAATTTCAGCTGTGGAAATAGAAGATGATTGGGGTTCAGGTGAGGTGAGGTGAGGTTTGAGAAAAATTCAAATGAGGTTT
This sequence comes from Leptinotarsa lineolata, assembly GCA_015342045.1. Taxonomy (NCBI): domain Eukaryota; kingdom Metazoa; phylum Arthropoda; class Insecta; order Coleoptera; family Chrysomelidae; genus Leptinotarsa; species Leptinotarsa lineolata. The sequence continues at coordinate 10,099 of WOGR01008227.1, read as the reverse complement.
ACTAGGGCGTTTTTCCCGAGCACTTACTCAATGCCGATAAAAAGTTTTCCCACGACCGAAACATATATTCACATTTCTGAATCTCTAACCCAATAATTAAAAAAATGTATTTTATGATAATATCCGATAATGAACAAGTTTACATATTGAGTCTATAGGAGAAAATTTCGAATGTGAAAATGAGATAGATTATTGTTTTTCAAGTTAAGTGGAGTCCACTTAGGTTAGGTTGAATTGGAGTTGACTCCGTCTGTGCGAAGACTAGGGTTTTTGTTAGGTTCGAGTTGGATTCAGCTCAGCGACCGATTTCGAGGAAGTCTGTGAGGATGATAAGGATTGACATTAGGTTTGGTTGGGTGTGACTGAAATTTAGCTTCCGTTATTGATGTTGTTTTCACAAAGTCATACGAGTTTTTATGTAACATGTTTCATTCAGAAAAGCGACATATTCTGAGTAATTGTTTAAGGAAAATATAGTTCAGCCTGAGTTATGTTAGTTTTTATTTTCTGGGTGATTTTTGTCTTAACATATCCATTCGAACGAAAGAAAGAAAAAAATTCCATATACCCGAAATTGAAACTTATTTTCAGTGTTAATTTTCCATCTTTTGTTATCGGTGGATATGGTTATATACTTTTTGACTTTTTACTCGGAGAGGAATCGAAAACATGAACATTGTGGACTCAGTCATGTGAGCTAAAGTGAATTTTCATCAGGCAAGTATAATGTGCATGAAGTGCTTGAGATAACTAACGTATTCAATCTGATAAGGCTTGATATCGTTTTCCTAAATAGCTTCCTGATTACCGCATGTATGAGACAATAATTTTTTCTTTAATAAAAAGAGTATAGTATGCTGTTCTCAAAAAAATACAAATATGCTATCGCTGACTCATTTCTGGATCTATGAAAAGAGAAAAATATGAAGTGAATTGCTGCGATATATCTCGAAGGGATTGCCCACTATTTACGAAGGACGTTATACGGATAACATCACTTCATTTCAACGAATCTGCAAGAAACATTATTGAAAAACCTCACTTTTCTAATTAACACTCCTATCATTGGTGGAAACCCTATAGAAATCCGTTAGGTAGTTTTTGAGTCAATCGCGTTTAGACAGACAGACAGACGAAGCAGAGAATCCATTTTATAATATGTCGTGATGTTTATCTGATAGAAACTTCTGGAAATTCATTCTGATCAGAGTTTTATCTCCTTTATTTGCACTGCCATCGTCGAGAAAATGAATCAGTATTCAATAAATCTTAGGTTATTTATGAACATGAATCAATAAATACATCATTGTACAAGCTTTGATTTCCTTTGGAATTGTGGAATTGAATGAATATTGTTTACCTCATATCATCAATTGACATTCCTAGACACATTGCGATGTATTGAAAATGGTTGCAAAATATCAAAAACTATTTTCAATATCGATTCATCTCGTGAATGTGAGTCAGCGCACAATTCAATTTCGTGATTCTGATAGAAGAAAAAATAAACAACAATTTCACTGGACCTGTGGTTCTGAAAATTGTATATATACGTCGGCAAACAGCAAAAAAACCTCATTATGAAACAAATATTTCAGTCGTTTTATCTCTGATATGAAAATGAAAAATTTGAATCGAACCATTTGTATTCAAATCCTCACTGAAGTTGTTGTTAGAGTACAAATATTTCAATAACTACCATTGAAGATGATGGATAATTTTCTCGAGATATTCAAGAGAGAGAAACAGAACTCGTATAATAATTTACATGACATGAGTGATAAAATACAATTCTTGAAAATGCAAACTGAAATAAAAAGTCCTAAATAATTGAATTGCTGTTCAAGTATGAACACGCTTGAATAAGCTGATGTATAGTGAAACACGTTTTGCGGTTTTATAAAATCTCATAATCGAGTATTACTTGAATATGTGAATGGTATAGAGCTTGTAAATGATACGTACAAGAAAACCAAAAGACTAGTTTGAGTGAATAGAAATATTCAAGAAACTACAATAATCTTACATGAATTGAATATCATTAAAATATTTGCCCAGCTCAATTTTGAAAATGAACATGTTAGTATGAGATTTTCCTCTGAACAATTCTAGAAACCACAATACGTGATTTGCTATACAATAGCTTTCTCAACTCTATAATATATTGGAAAACTTATAAATATTCATCAGTCATACAAATCACATTATTCCAACGAAAGGTGTCATCAATTCATTCTGGAGAATGAATAACGTTTCTGGAGTAAGTGAATTTTATATCAGTGAGGATAATAAAACTACTATATAGGGTTTCGAGAAATGTGTTCATCAAAAAAAGTGTTTATTATATACAAGTACTTATTTCGAAACTATTCTTTTCCGTGTGACTCAATGTTTATATGAAAGTTGCTGTTTCGAGAGGGATTTCTGATTCAGTTCGTGTCTGAAAGTTACTTCTTTGCCTGATGCACACATCATTGACTGAAGTTGATTCTTTGAAAAATTGTTCATTTCAGTTGTCATATGAAAGTAGTGGTTTCGATAGTATTTTTCTTTGGAGTAATTCAAAGTCTATATGGAAATAAGTGTTTCACTTTCAGTTTGTGTTTGAAAGTCACTTCTTTGCATTATCCACACACCTCGGTATAGAGTTGATTTTTCCAAATGGATTGCTTTTTTCTTCGGAATATCAGTTAAAATCTGTTTTTCTGTTAACCAGCTGTCGCCCCCTACGAACGACAACTTTCAAAGGTCGAAACTTGTGCGAGCTGAGGACTAACGAAGTCTTACTTTTCAACATGTGATCCATAACACGTGTTGGATGATAGCAAGTGAAAATCGATCATCTGGCCTGCGGCTTGAACCACCAATTCACACAGCGGTCGATAGAGTGAGTGGAGCAAAGCATTCACGTCAACCCGACCTGCTACCGTCCTACATTTCTACAGTTTTTTGTATGAAGATGAAGAAGTAGAAAGCCAAAACCTTTCTTTTCTTAAAATTAGATATTCGGAAAAAATCACATGTTCAAATTAATTTGACTGCAAACTCTTTCCCAGTCATTGGGATTGCCAAAAAAATTCAGTTTGCTCTAAAAATCAACTCAAGTTGATATAAGGATAACTACTGGTGTTCTTGAAAGACAAAATGAACTTACAGATTGGGTATATTCTATATTAACAGCAAAGAAGAGCAATGAGAGTATAAAAATATGTAAATGAAATTATTAGAGCTGAATTAAACGGAATAAATGTTTTACTTTTTCAGACATTTTCTCTACTCTTCTTGAAATTGATTAGGACGAGAATAATTTCAAAATATTCACATCAGCGACTTTTTTGAAAGATATCGTTCTAGTTGAAACCATTTGGTATTGAATTCAGTTCATAGGCATGAAAAAGACAATGCATATATTTTTGAAAGGTCTCACAAGGTGAATTCGGATGAGACGAATGAGACATTCTTTGGTAGCTTTCGGAAAGAGCACAACAGAAGACCTCAATAGAATGATAGCAATTGAAACTATCAGCATCAAACATGGAGTTTTTGGGTAACAACCTCTGTCCAAATGAAATTACTATCATAAAAAAACGAAGCAGTCAAAGACATTGAGCCTCAAGTTCATACCTAAATTATCAGAACAAACGTATATATTTTGACCACTTCTGAGGAACGATGAAAGGTGGATTCTGGGATCGAATGCAAAAGGATGTTTCAATTATTTGAATCGGTCCATAATATCAGCCAAAGCTGTAATAACTTTTTATTGAAAGAAACCATCACTTTATCGATTATTGGTGATAATAAATGGACTAAAATCTGTTGCAATTCAAAGTTCCAGACCAATAGCATATTCCTCACTCTCACTAGTTTCGGCAAAGTCGAGATATTCGCAAATTGAAAAGGAACGTTCGGTAACTGTCAACCCCTGTGAACATTTTGAATATTTTATCTGTGATATGGAAGTAGCTCATTAGATCATCAGGATCAACAAAGAAACTGTTTGATTCAGTGACAACTATATTACAACAACTAACTCTGTGACTGCTCAGATATAACCCAAAATAAATGTATATACCAGGGAAGCATTTATACATAGCCGACACACTTTTAGAAGACCAGGAAATGAAACCGTTGATACTGCATATAAAGGTAATGATATTGCGTGTGTTGATTTTATAACGGTAGTGAACCGACAAAAATTACAAAAATTTGTCAGATACAGAAAATTATCCAATACTTTCCACAAACAAGACATTTGTCGGAAAAGGTTTCCTGAAAAGGATTTTTCCCTGAATGATAAGTAAGTCATTCTGGGATATGAGTGATGAAATATTTGAACTGGAAGGTCTTCTATTTAGAGTTAACAGACTCATAGTTTCAGCAAAATGAAGAAAGTTAAATATTGAAATGATACAAGTCCAGTCTGTTTGTCGCTTTGCCTGTGAAGGTTAATCTTAGAGACCGCTCAATGGTTTTTTTGGGTGCCATTTCAAATAATATAACGTACACAGCTCCGCATTTACGTTTTCTATTTTTCCATTCCAATGGTTTCATGATTGAATAACTCATGTTAATTCGAAGAATCACGCCAAACACTTGTTGGAATAAACATACAATAACAATACTGTTCAATTTGTTCGAATGATACTTCGGTTAACTATTTCTATAGCCTGTGAAACTATTTTCTTATGAATCAAAAATAGATGATTTCCTGAGTTCATTCAACAAATGAAAAATCTAGGAAAACTCAAAGAGAGAGAGGCAAGTGTCTCACGGCGTAACATCAAATGTGTAGCAGTAAGGAATACAGTATTCCATGTAAACGAAATTCAACTCTTTTCATTGATTATATTGTGTGGAAATCCTGTAATGATATCTAATTCCATTTCATTACGAATTTTTGAAATACAAACGAAATAGAGAAAAGTGTTTTCCATATAATTCAGTGTTCATATAAAAGTGTTTGTTCCGAAAGTATTTTTTTTCGTCTAATTCAATGTCTATGTGGAAATAGCTCTTTTGAGAAGATATCACATATCTACTTTTGAAAGAGAGTTAGGTATCTACTTCTTTCATTAAAACATGAGGAGAAATTGAACTTTTTTTGTTAACCACTGTGTAGAAATTTTTCTGGCCATTATTGAAAAAACATTCAGGGATATTCCAATGCATCATCTGTATGTATTTCATGGAGAAGTCAGAAAACCTCATTAGACGTTCCAAAATGGGATTGCAAAATTGTTCAATATCAACCTTGAAAATAAACCGATATCAAACGAAATGATCACGTTTTGGCAATCAAATCAAACAACAATAAAAATGCTAATAATAGTATCATGCAATTTACGCCTTATATTGAAATTTAATTTGTTTTCTCTCCAGTTATTCTCTGATGTGTGTTTTCAATTTCAATGTTGAATCATGCAAGTGATAATGTTTTCATATATGGATTCAACTGAATTTTTTTTCGACAAAACATATTCAAATCATTCTAGTCATATTGTAATCATAATTGAGGAAGACCCGAGAGTTGGGAATGATCAAAAGTGGAACAAATTCAACTAAAAATCGAAATAAATGATATGAAAAAAAAATCACTCAGTTCAACTCAACTTGCGCCGTAATGGAACCAATTCAATTTCCACAACACAAAATCAGTCATCAGTTTAACGTTGAGTCCAGCAACGCATTTTTTGGTTCAGCCCAGTACCACTGATAAGACCTATGGAGAGTCGAAACAGTGCTGTTTGGTGTTCAATCACAATGGCGTTTTGTTTGGGCTCTGGATTTCAGTTAGTTGCCTTATATTGAAAGTTGCAGTCATAGACAGTTTCGTCAGCGATTGATGTCGAACCTCGGGGAGCCTTGTTTATCTTTGATATTCGAGAAATAAGGTCTCAGTCGATCCTATAGATGGCGTCTTACTGAGAGGAGACTTCATCGCCCTGATGAACCTAACGAGTTTTGAATTTGCCTACAAATATGAGATTTGTCAGGGTTCATTATGCCATCCCAAATACTCCTATCCAACGAGTGTTTTATTATTTAACCTGGCATGCTAATGTAGGTGAATTGTTTCTTTCTTTTTCCATCATTCCATAACCAATATATGATTGTATGATATAAAAAAAGGTTCTGGTTTTGTGAAATCTTCAATTATCCTATATTGAAAATCTAATTAGTTATCATGTCTTTGTTTAGAGTTTCCTAATCTATTTTGGTAATTTCTTGAATTGTTTCGATGTGGTACGGTTTGATTTGGTATAAATGAGAATTATTGATTCGAATCTAATGGTCTCAGTGGGGTTCCCAAAATTTATTCACTTTCAATCCATTTATTTTTTCAAACTAATTGCAGGAACCATAATGTTCGTGAAGCGTTGAGTGGATTATTAAGTCGGATGTTAAACAACACTTCTCAATGAACTACAGTTTTTTTACCTCTTTGAATTTTTTTAAAACTGATGTGAATATTCATTTCCCCAAATACAGCCTTTCTAGGAACTTACTCCTGGTTCCGATTTTCCATGATCCATCAATTGGTGGAAATTGTATGAAAATCAGTTGAGTAATTTTTGAATTTGTTGCTTTCAGATAAACAGATTCTGCAGTTGATATGTGATCTCAGTCTTGCAGCGTTGACTTTCTAATAGGTAAGTCGTACATATTTATGTAACGATACAATTATGTTCTTCACACATGTTAATTTCGAATCAAATCAAATTTATATATCGTTGGAACTCATCTCTCCAAACTAATGTATCATCAATACGTCATTATGATACTGCCCATCATTTTCAAAACGAAAAACATACATTTTTCAATCCGTATGAGGAAAAAAACTTTGCCCGGGCTATCCCAGCCTAATGTTTATAGATGAATGTTTCAAAAAGAAAAAAATCATAGTATTTTGTCTGAGTCACTATTTGCTGAAGATGATTGTAACTATTTGTTAGCAAATATCTTTTACAGAATTTTAGTAAGCTATAGAACGTCTAATTGCAGAAAAGAGCACGACAAACTTTTCCCAGTGATGATGTAATTGATAATATCATCTTGAAACGAACTTTATGAATCCGGTTTGTGAAGCATCAGATGGTTAGCAAATAGCTGAAAGCAAGATATGTTAGTGATAATTGAATAATTCAAATGTAGGGAAGTAAATTTATTTTCAATAATTTAATGTGTTTATAATCCAATATATTTTTCGTAATCTCATACTGTAAGTTTGATTTAACGGTATTCAATTTTATGATACTTGGAATATAGGTACCATTTTGATAATTTTACGATTGTCAATATTTTTAATGGAAATGTGTTTTATAAATTCAGTATATGAGGTTGAAACGAATTTTTCATGTCACACATTGAATTCTGAATGAAACCAAATCAGATAGGTATCACAGCAAACAACATTTTTGAAACGCAATCGAAAAGCATGTATTAGTTTTCTATAAAGATGTGCTACCGCAGAAAAATCTAGAATATTCCCTTAGAGCAGTGATCATGTAAAAGTGAACTACTTTAAAAAAGTTAATCCGAATAGTGTAGTTTATTGGGAGTGAGGGTTGATATTCATCACGTATATATCATGAAAACTTCCTTACACGCCACGTAAACAACAATGTGTGAAATAAATTTTTGACTAAACTGTATCATGCAATTTTGCGAAAATTTTCAAAATAGTGGGAAATTTTAGGAAAAGCAACTAGCGGGCGTATACACCCGCTTGGGAGGTGGCGGCATGTTTATACCTGCAGTACCAGCGGTCGTATCGGTAGCGGTCGCATCGCTCATAGACTAAAACGGACATATGACAGGTGTTTAAAAGAGTTATGAGTGAAGTGCTGATTTTCAAATTTGTTTCAGTTTGTTTCCCAGTGTGGTCGGGTGAGATATTTTCGCTGTAGTAGGAAGATTTCAGATCTTGCTTTGAAAACCGGTGAAATATCAATTATTACATCGGATCTCTTAACCGTCTAGGAAATCCCAAAGAACTTATAGAAATAAAATCTAAAAAGGACTGCATTTTTTGGGATTAAAAATGAGGTATTTGCGTATTGAAATAAAAGGACAAGAGAGACATTCACCTTCTCTCAACAAAACATACGACAGATAATGTGATTGTACAATGACGTACTGGAATTGTACTAAAACCTAAAACCATCATCGACTATAATGATGCAAAGTCATACATTGATTTATCAAATGTCCTGCTATAATTCATTTCTAAGAAAATCTCTCAAATGGTATAAAAAGCCTGCTTTGGAGTTTATTTTTTGTACTGCTCTTATCAACTCCCACATAGTATAAAAAGCTTGCTTTGGAGTTTATTTTGGGTACTGTTTTTGTTAACTCCAGCATAGAATAGAACCAACTTGCCAACAAAAGAACGTCCATAACAGAATTTAGAGAAAATGTAATAAGATCTTTATTGAATTATAAAGAACAGGAACAATCAGATGTACAAAGGCCAAAAAAGAAGAAAGTTAAAATCCACAAAATGCTCTGAAAATAAGGCCTTTTCGATAAAGTGAAAAAGTATTGCAAAGGCTGTTACGTCAAGAAATTGCGTGTAATAATAATTAAAAATCGTGTATTAGAGGTAGTTATTTGATGCGATCATCATTTTTGCTCATATCGTCTCAATTTACATTCTGAATAATAATTTTCTTGGGACTTACATATGTTACAAAGATAGTAACCCAAATTTGAATTCCTGCATAGGGAGGTTGGGTAGGGGTGAAATCAAGAAAAAAAACTGATTCATATTTCATTTTTCAACGTTTCAAGTAATTTTGAAATATTAAAATAACAATTTTAATTATCCAACCACCTAGTATAGGAATCATTTTCTTCTATGACGTCTAGTAGTAGTGAAGTTAAAATTTGTAATTGTGTTTTATTTCATTCTAAATAACGTTTTCAAATGTAAAAATGATGTAGAGAAGTTTGATTGAATCAAAATCGAATATAAAATTCAATTTTCCTGCATTATTTCATAGGTAATAGATTTTTCTGAATTTTCTGGTTTTCTTTCAATTTTTTTCGCAACGATGAAGTTGAAAAATTATAGTCGGCAGTTGTCAGTATGAAGCGCAACTGTTAGGAATCAGTGAATATTAACTTTTTAAAGTGAAAGTTTATGCAAATTGAGGATAAACGAGATCTTGTAGCGAAATTCCGCCCAAAAAGCACGTTTAACGTTAATTTGCTCCTCCAAGACACAGAAACTTTCAATCGATCGAATTTGCTGTATTCAAGAAAGAAGGATTCATGAGTTTCTAATCAGAATCTAAAAGGGTTGACTTCATTTTCTACACCAGAAAGCGATGTTTATAGACTTGACCATCACTAGAATTGATGATAAACATGATTTTGCAATTTTCCACAAATCATCATACACGGACATTATTGTACACAATTCATCTATACATCCATACAAACATAAAGTAGCAGCATTCAGACTATTCATTCCAGTCAAATTGTGATTTTTGCAGGAAATTCTTTGGATAGTTTTGATTACTTTCATTCCGTATGTTTTTTGAGTTGCTGAATCCAAACCTGAGATTTACTAACTAAATTTCGTGACAAAACATTGAAGAAAATACAAAAAAGTGGAAAGTCTTACTTTTTGGCAATTTTTTGCTTATATCTCAAAAACTATAAGCTTTTCGTGAAATGCCTATGTTTACAAAATGAAAGTACATGAAATTTTCTATAAATTTTTTTTCTTAGATTTTTCTCTCCGACAAACCGTTCTCGCTCAAACTATAGTTGAATTTTGGCGTATTTCATCTGACTCCGTGAATCAACAACCTTTTTCACTCCAAAACTCTAATTTATTATCATTGGCTGTCATTCGGTGAATTTCTTCCAGTTCTCTGCATAAACTTCAATTAGATCATAAATGTGAAGGTTCAGATAATTTTTTCAAATATAAGATATTGTTCAAGTTTGATGTAGTTAAATGAAGTCCGGAATTATGAAATTCAGTAACTGGACTGAACAGGACTGAACACAAAATTGTTTGTATTTTATTTATATTTCAATATATATGATAATTGTTACATCAAGTAAATAATTATTATCGCATTGA
>WOGR01008226.1:0-11961 GCA_015342045.1 Leptinotarsa lineolata | reverse complement strand
ATCCATTGGAAATTATTCAGAGAAGATTTTTGAAACTGATCTATTCGAAAGATGGACGCTTTTCAACAGACCGACTACATAAGGAATGTTTTGTTATGAGTCTCCGACAGCGACACTATTTTTGTACAAATGTAAAATATCACTTTAGTAAAAATAAAGCACTAGTACGAAATCACAAGTATAGCACTCGGCATCGTGAAAAACTCACCCAGTCATCGTGAAAAAATAAATATCACAAAAAGCATACTCTTTCACTGCTGCAAAACTAACTTTATAATACAACACCGGAAGCGATAAGAAATATCTTTCATAAGTTATTGTACAAAACAAGAATTGAAAAAATTCATATTCATATTAGAAACTTCGTAATAAATCTTTTATATTACTCTATGAGATATATTCCAAAAAGTAATACAAATTATGAATCATAAAAAAAATTAACTGGCGCTCCGGGGCGACTTGATTGACTCCAGTGGCGCATTTGCTTTTTCAGCTGCAGGAAAACCCGGAAAAATCTGCAGCACCACATCATCTGAAGATCTTAATCCTCTCTTTCATAAAACAAAATGAAGGGTGTCTCCAGAGGCTCCAATGAATTCAAAACATCACCAGATTAAAGTTTATAAAACAGGTCCTGCATAAATATTTACTCATCTTGGTTTTAATTACTTCATCTTCAATACTTGATCGTGTTATTTCTCCTGCAATTTAATATCATCATAGCATTACCTATACTATTAATCTTAACTATAATTATTATTTTTTTTGTATTATTTGAATCATCATTTTTGAATCATCATTTAAATTTATCGTGATGCAATATTACTGTCTTTTATTGTTTCATTTTTTGTATTTTGTATTATTTTTATTACAGTATACCATTTATTGTTTGCGAAACAAGTGCAGTAGCATTTATCGCCTAGGCACTTCATTCAACTTGTTTCCTTAAAGAGATGTATTCTTGTTCTTGTGAATAAAGTTATTATTATTATTACTATTATGTTCAAAGGCTTGTTACTTTCTCATTAAGCAAGGAAAGATACGATGAAGAGAAAAATGTTATCAGAGATATACCTGCAAGTAATGGGTATCCTTCAAACATAGCAGATGAGTTAGTTAAGAAACTTTACATCAAAGAGCATAGTGAGTTTTCGAATTTGTAAAAAGAAACTGATTCAAAGTTCATTGTTGTTCCATGTGAACCAAGATATACTAACGGATTAGACCCAATCTTCAAAAAGCTTAACGTGAAAGTGAATCCTAAAACTGCTTGTTCACTTCAACTGTTATAGATGGTGGGAAATGAAAAGTGGATAAAGAAAATAGGAAAAAAGCTATGTGTACTGTGTAAAACGATATTGGCCTGATTGAAAAAACTTTTGAAAATCGTTTCAAAGAGAATAGTCCAATGTCGCTCAAAATATCTTGGAGAACAAATAAACAGTGAATGCTTTAGAAAGTCTGGAAATGACAAAGTGTGCATTATTCAGTTTGTACTAGAAAAATCATAGATTTATGATTGGAAATGTTGAACTATTACACAAAATTACTAAACGCGAAGAAACCTTATTACTTTATCCTACGACGACGAAATTGATATCATTGGTCTCTTGATAAAGCCAACTCAGTTGGTGAAACGTACGCTGAGAAAAGTTTTCCGAGTTCAAGATAGGGACTAAAGCAACGGGGGCTAGGTTTTCTCACTCCCCGATTCGTCTGATGCCTATCGATCGAAGATATCACACAGCGTGAGTGTGATACTTCAAGTGGCACACCAGACCCCGCTCTACCCTATCTCATCTTACCAAAACGTAACATCAGTTGAAAACTCATTTGGATTCGTCAATTAACAAAACTAGTACGTAGGTAGACAAGGTCCTTTAAAATGGCCCGCTAAATCTCCTGATAAGAGTTCTCTGAAAGATTTCGAGAGGATACGGGACATCTAACGTGTATGTATACGACCGCATTTATTTGATAATTCAAGGATATAAAAAGAGTTGTTGCAATGAAATTATCCTTGAAACATTTCATAATGTAAAAAATTATTTGTGAACAGACTTCAGAATTGTTGAGAAGGAAAGTGACATTTGAGTGATTTTTTTCGAAAGTATGAAATTTATCGACTGTTTGCAGATTCTATAAACAAATATAAAACTGATATTAATTAACAAGAATAAAACAATTTTAGATATACAAATGAAATACTTATCGAATGAAGTGAATTGGAGACAACCGAATATTTGCTTCCACAATTTATATCACCTACATATCCAGAAAACTCTAGAGTCTGTATGTCAAAAGTGAACCCAATAATTAAAGATTTTCCTAACGAGAGATGTTTGGTTCGACAACTCGGCAAATCCACAAGAGCATATTAATAAAATGCACCAGACCGAAAAATTATTCTTTACTTTTTTCCAGATTCAGTATAAATTCGGAAGTGAAGCCATACATGAGGATCGTATTTTGTTTTCATTCATTGGGCCATAAATTCAATTCCTGACAACCCATACTTGCAATGAATGCGATTTCTTTTCAGATTTCATGTTCTTTGTTTACAGGTAACTTAATTGATAAAGTCAATTTTAAGGGTATCATGTGTTCAATTCAATAACTTTTCAGGAAGGAAGTAAATTGAACGAATGTTCAAAGAAAATTTACAAGTTGTCCCAAATAAGATATGTTGAACTATTACACAAAATTACTAAACGCGAAGAAACCTTATTACTTTATTGGTCTATGTGAATTAAAATGATCAAGATTAGACTAGATTAATTACCCACAAAGGGAAAAAATTTAAAAGGAATATTTCCTCTAGAGGGTGAAAATAAAAGAATACCTCTAAACTATAGAAAAATATTTTCCAATGTGTGTATATTGACTATTCTTGGTGAAGTTTTTGAAAAATAATGGATACATAACTAACATAGCACCAAATATTGAAAATTGTTTTTATATTTGTTATTATTCTGAATTGATGAAAGGCAAATTAAGTTCCTCCATATTTTTTGACTCTGTAGCTTTTCACAATACATATAATAAAATTGAATAAATCTAAAATCTATATTCTATCTATATATCTATATATAATACGTATTATCAAGTTTAATAAATAATTGGAATAAGTTATAAACTCACCTTTATAAAAATCTCTAACGTTTTGGAAAATAATTCCTTCCCGTTTTCAGAACCTAAAAAAATTATTGGTAGAAACTGCCACGATTTGAAATAGGTACATTTATCGATCTTTTTTTGGGTATTTTCACCTTTCACAGCCTGAAAAAATATGAAAATTTTAATGGAGAACTTCATACAGGTATAAAAAGGGCAAACTTCAAAGTTTACCCCGATAAGTTACTGCGTAACTTATTTTTTCAGACTGTGAAAGGTGAAAATACCCAAAAAAAGATCGATAAAAAACTGATTTTCCTCAAAAAAATGACTTTCGTTCAATACGTATATTTGATTTCTGAAATGTTTGTGTTTACAAAAACGCTCTGTATTGAAAACATTCCATTTATTGACTTCATAAACGGATAGATGGCAAGTTACTGTCTTACTTGACTTTATCGTTTTGTAGTTTTGCACATAATGGTACGCTCATTGTACGCTTCTTCATAAATAAAACTCCGTTAAGACACATGCGGAGGTGGACGCGAGGGTTTGTTACATGCGGAATCTTCAAACTTGTGGAAGAGTAGGCAACCTTGATTATAAGTATTTTCTATGAGTGTTTTTTAATATGTTGTGCGGTACATCAGAGTGAAAGTACTATAAATGAAATACCTGAAGTGTTCATTTATTGAAAGGTAAAACTGAAATTTCTAGGGTGGAATAAATCCAAAACAAGCACTGCTTCCAAACTCCAAAACTGCAACACTCTTCTCAACGAGCTTTTCACCAGCAAAGTGAGCATCTTCATGAGATTAAGTACACTTAGTGTTGATATCTGGTGATTTTCTTATATGAGATATCAACTTTTGGCTCTTCAAAGATAAAGAAAGGTTGTATGGGAGGGGCGGTTTTATGGAAGAGCAACTAAGTTGAATACCGCCTCCTTGTTTCTATCATGTGGTATGTTTTATGTATTTCAAAAATGGAGACACATAATTATTATTATCAATTTGAGGTTATGTAGAAAGGAAGTAAACAAAGTTAGTACTGTTAGTGTATTACTCACTTGATCTTATATCAGATATCATTTTTTGAGACTTACAAGATAAAGAAATGTTGTATGGAAGGAGAGGTTGTATGGAAGAGCAACTAACTTGAATACCGTCTCCTTGTCTCTATCATGTGGTATGTTATGTGAATTTCGAAAATAAAGGCACATTATGATTAATAATTTGAGGAAAGTGAACAAAGTTTGTACAGCTAGTGTATTACATATTTGATTATAAATTGAGCAGAATAGGAGTTACATTTTCCATACTGGAATTGAAAAAAGCACGAAAATCACTATTTGATAATGTTAACCAAAACGTAGAAGTTTGACGATAAACAACATGTAAATAATGTACGACATCAAGAGTTAGTCTTGAAATGTGAAAATTGTCGATGACTCATGTCTGTATGAACTATCTCTATTCGATAAACCGAGCTCTAAACAACTCTCTCTCTCTCTCTCTCTCTGATTGAACACATATATTAACTGTGTTTTATCCTGTATTCTATTGATAATAATAATAATAATGATGATGCATATGTATTCTTTCTTTGAACCAACTGTATATTCCTATTGTCGAAATACATATCTACTTTTACAAATATTCAATATTTTTGATATTCTTCTGTAAACTTCGTACGTATAAATTCTCGATATAAAATACCAACAGAGATCGATCGTAAGTAGTCATTACTTACTCACGAATCCAAACATTACTTCAGAAAAAATTGTCGAAAGCTACCTCTATGATGATGAAAGGATAAAGGATAGACATCAAAGTTATAAATTGAGAAGATAGTCACATAATCACAAATACAAGATTTTCACTAAAATTCACTAGGTTCAGTTAAAGAAAAATGACTAGAATTATTGCTTCTTCCTACACTTTGTTCATGTATTAGTTATCGTTCAACTCGAAATCTGTTTTAAAGATGATTCTCTGAAAGCAATCCTCAGAAGTGGAGAGAATGATGAGAACTAAGAAAAGACAAGAGTTTTATATTTTGAAATTTCGCTCGAGTCTGTCTGTCGTTCAAATTTCAAATCACAAATCTGCACTGATATTTATTAGCGAAATGATGATATCAACACAGTGATTATTGTTTATCTTCAGCCGAGAGCATTCATACCAAAAATATTCTGAAACGTTAATTTTTTAATATTATTCTCCTCTTTATGACTTTTTAGTCCGAATTTGTCAGAGCAAAATACATTCATGGAATTGTTTACAGCTTTATAACTTGGTGCATTAAACCGTTCCAGTTTGCAACATAAATGACGGATTAAACAGAGCCATAATCCATAAACTAATCAGTTTCACACAAGTGGTTTTGAATATTATTATTGTGCCGAATAAAAGTATCGACTGCCAGGTTATGCCGTTACGCATGACAAATAAAGCTGCAAGTGAGCAATAAAACGGGCAAAATCGTAATTCTGATAGCTCTAGTAGTTCCACTGGTGTTTGATTCGGACAAATCACATTTTCATATTGCAGTGTTTCTGCCTGATAAATGAAATTTATCACGATGCTCTCTTATTGCAACTGTCAACAGAAACATTCAAAATGTAATAAATTGCCATAATTTTCAACTGGAAGGCCTCTTTTGAAATGTCTAGAAGTGGAAGAGTGAAAAACAAAGATTTTAGTGAACTTCTATTCCTTAGCAAAACCTAAAAATTGAAAAATGACGAGTTCAGGAATAAGGAAGCAGTTCAGATCATGAAAAATTCTGAAAAATTTATTATTTTTTCAACAAGCTCCAAATCTCTCATGGTGAGAAATCGCTTGAGAACTCTCAAAATAAACAAAACTGGTTGTTTTGAAACCGGAAGTGATTTCAGAAGAATAATTCTTCACGAGAGGCGAAATAAGAACAAAAAAGGGTAAGGAATAAACATATTTTATCATACTAATCTATCACCTCATTGATGATTATTTTTGATGAAATTACATGATATGAAATAAAAGTATGTCATGAATATCTATTGAACAATATTCGTCGAATGAAATTGCGATTTTGGATACATCCGGTGAGATTCAGATTGCGCGCAGCCAACAATGTTACAAAATGATGACAGATCCAGAAGGTATGCTTGCAAGTATATTCGAAATCTGATTCATTGTAGATATGGTATCTAAATATCCTTTAGCGACAGACGTGCTCTGTCATTCATGATGGAGCTTGAACGTAGTTTCAGCCGCTACCAGAAATGCTGCAGAGAGTGATCTCTGATACTGATACCCCGCTAGATCCTTTGGCTGAAAACACATGTAGTCTCTTATTAGCTTCAAAATTTATAGTTCATCTTCGTCAACAATGGTGAACAAGCGCTTTTCATTTGTTTTGTGTCTGGTACGATTACTACGAAAATTGATTCTCTCATTAGACTCATGAACGTATTTCAAAACATTTCCACCAGACAGAACTTTATACATTTAATAATTGGTATGGCACAAGCCATGAGATAATGATCAATATTGAGCAATACACATTTCTTACATTAATGAAATTAACACATATTGATAAATATATCATTTGTTGATTTAACTGCGTCGAAAACCCAAAATCCTAGCAGTTTCTTTTAGAAAAGAAGACATATTGGTAGGATAAATGCAGAAAAATGTAATTTTTGAGTAGACGAAATATTCATTGGTGAATGATAACGAATTTCCTCCTAATTATGAGAACATGAAAAAAAGCCTTTTTTGGGAAAACATATTATCGTAAAAATGTTGATGATGATAAGGGTTCTGTTCTTCAAGCTTTCAGATCATTAATATTGTGGATTTTTTCTTATTTAGATATCGGATTGTATCGGTCTGCTATGAAACGACAAAAACTCGAAAATTCAACGACAAATTGATAACAAGCTTTCACAGCCTAGCATTTCCATATATAATTGATTTGATATAGAAAAAACATTCTATAAATCGGCCATTCTTCGTAATCTGCCTAATTTGAATATTCAAAACAAAATTAGATGAGATTTCCGAAGATTTCAATCAGTATTTTTCGATTATAAAACCTTACATTACTACTTATGTAATTATCCAAAAATGTCTTTCGATGAAGAAACATGCCAGTGAAATATTTTCACCCAATTGCTGTTTTCCTGCACAATTTTTCATAATAAACAGTTTTTTGTAAATTGGAAGAAAGAGGCACTATTAGGAAATTAAAAACTTTTTTGTACTATTCAAAAATATGTAAAATAATAATCATTCACAATATCATCACTATCATTATCAATTCATATGAATGCACAGTATTGTGTCATATTTGATGAAAACTCATCAATATAATAAAGGTAACTGTACTCCATTATACTAAATGATAATATAGAAATTCTCCGTTCGGCTTCATTTTAGATGAGTATTTTACATATACTCAAATTTGAGTAGTTAGCAAAAGTTTGTAAATAATAGTTTATAAAACTAAAAAATACGCTTTAATAGCACCACAAACTGAAGAATAAAAAATAATCCGATACTAATTTAAGATTGTATTCAACATCGATAATAAGTCCTATGGCTTGATGTACCTAATGATTTTCAATGAGTCTGGAATCATATTAAATCTAAAAAAATTAATTTTGTTGTAAAAAAGCGTGCGGTGCTGAATATCCATTGTTATAAATACTTGGTTAGGAGCTGTTTGCCAGATTGGAACCGCACGCTTTTTTACAATGAAATTAATTTTTTTGTAAATAGATTTATTCTGATTTCGCACTTTTTAAAAGTCATTAGTAACATCGAGCTATATGACTTATTATCGATGTTGAACACAATCTTAAATTAGTTTCGAATTAGTTTTTAGTTTGTGTTGCTATTAAAGCGTGTTCACTCAGTTTTTTGATCTATTGTTTATTTTCCACTTTTTACTTTGGATTGCTATTTCAAGCCCATTTGTTTCAATATGAAACACATACGCATGCGCGTGTTAGGAGGAGGTAAGTCCTCGTTAGTCCTTAGCTCGCACAAGTTTCTCAACTTCTGAGAGTTGTAGTTAGTACGGGGACGACAGCTGATTAACGGGAAAACAGACTTTAAACAGACATTTTTTCAACAGACACTGTGGTAGCTTCACTTGCTCTCACACAGTAATTACGTGAGGAAATCTTCATGAATTTGATATTTTTTTTTTCACAGTATCCAAAAATAATAAAATAGTGTATGGTTTCCGTTTGAAAAAATCGTGTTTCATCAGTTTTCTCGATGTTATGATTTAGGTGAAAATTTCGAATACCCTGTAAATTATTTTCAAAAATTCGATGGACCTTTCCATGATTTGATACTTAAGGTGTGATTTTGTGGAATTTCACTTTTTCAACTGTCACTGTCTATGAGTTATGATTTTTTCGAAGTGGTGCTGTAACTGTAAAATTTTCTAAAAAAAAAATAATATCTCGAAAACTAACAAATTTGGGTATAGGCATTGTTTCATAAAGTGGGACTAGAATGTGCTGAAACATTCAAAAATGTAATAAAATCTAGGGTGTTTTATTTGAAATAAGGAAGTTGCTCTCAATTTCCGGCATAACGGAAAAAGACCGGAAGTTGAAAATATTTCAGTTGAGAAGGACATTTTGTAAAACACACTACCACAAAATTCTTTTCATTTTGAATCGTTTTCTATATATTTCTAAAGAACGCTCGTCGTGAAAGACCCTGTATACTAACAATTTGAATCATATGATCTACCTAAGTAATGACTAATAACCCCATTTGAGTTTAAGTGAAAACTGATTGAAAATTTGAACTCACATTATTTAACATTTGAATAAACAATTATCTACCAATTCCAACATCATAAAACAGGTTCAGAATAGGAGAAAAATTCAAATATATTTGGTCATTCAGTGAATTATGAAAATTATTGAATCTAATAATTTTTAAGCATTCCAGAAGATTGAGTTTGAACATTTGTCTTCCAAATGTAAAACTTTCATTGTCAAGGTTTACAAATATGGAATTGAGCTTCACATTCAGAAAAATACCCCTATGTTCTTTAATTGTTTGGTATAAGGTTCAATATATTTGGTCGGTATGAACTTTTGGGCAAGAATCACAAGTCAACTTGTGGTTATTTACGAGTACCATTATCAAAGAATTCACAAACAAATTTAACTTGGAGAAGCATTATAGCTATTACTTTCAAGTGAACACAACAAATTCTGAAATTGTCATAAATAAATTTTTGAGTGTCAGAAATCGATATCCAGTAACAAAGGGTTTTGCTAAAGTGCAAAATGTTCTTGAAATAACATTATTATATGATATGATTCCTGATAAGTAGTTTCAGGAACAACCATAGCGCGTAATATTGAATTTCTGCACTCCCAAAGAATTGAGTAGTGATTGAGCACAAAAAAGCTTGTTTGAATTGATATTTAGGTAAACCGGGAATCTGCATTAATGATTTGTGAAGGATTCATCAATTTTTCATTTGACTGATGTTTCATGATTTTTCTGATTCTGTCAACTATGTGCTACCATTTTAATGCGTGCGTTTGGATTTATTTTCGATAAGTGTCTATTTTTATGATATTCCTACACTTCACTTCACTGAAACTATTGGTTTCGAATGATATCAAATATAATTTTTCCGTATTAATAAAACCATAGAAATAACCATTACAAGTAAGTTTTGTGTATGTTAACTCTGTATTTTGTCACTTTCTAAATCAATAATAGTAATGATAGAGCGTTTGAGAAATATGAATTTGTATAATGTATATGTCAAACACAACACTTATTATGACCGATCAACCAAAATTCACCAGCCACAATTACGAAGTATTTGTGAATTCGGTTCATTTATTCCATTATATTTCTCATAAACATACGGTTTTTTAATTCCTTGAATATATCTTTTCCAACTGTCGTTAGAGAACTTCCAACCTCCCCCTATTAAATCAGTGAATGACGAAGGTAAACTATGAGGGCATTCTGTTAGTATCCTAATTTAATCGAAAACATCACCATTGACGGCGTTCAACATGCAGTAATCCAAACAAACAATATCGACCTATTCCAAGTAGGGATATCGTGAGAGATTTCTCATGCGGGCTATAAATTGAAATGATGAAATCGATGGAAATCTCACGAACATGAATGAAATAATAATTCTAATAACCCACATCACGAAGTATGTTAGTAAAAACATGATTCATTTACTGACCTGTACAACGCAATGAGTATATTAAGCTGACTCAAATATGTGAATGAGTTATATTTGATAAACGTTAAAAAATTATGTACATATAATATGAATGAAATGAAAGTAAATCGGCAAACAAAATATTTCTTCGAAGTAAACTAATACTCGCGAATTGAAGCGTGAAAGTAATTACATGGGAAACTCGTGATGAGACCGAGTAATTTTATAAGTTTCTTTTATTTGCTTTTATCGTGGTCATAATGGTTCCCCAATGAAAACTTGTAACATTCGGTAATACAAGTAACATTCAATATTACCTATTTTCTAGAGGATGTTGGTCATTTTTATGAATGGTTAACCATGACAATTTTCTTCTAGTTCTGAACAGTTCAGATCTACACACTTGGCCTATAGCAAGTGTAATTATTCAGATCACTTGATGATTTGTGATGTGAAATCACTTTTTTCTCTCGTGCGGTTTTGTCCTATAGGACAACATCAATGTTGTTTTGGTTTCTTTCATGTATGAGTAGGGTCTTCGTTTGCTTTTAATGAAATGAGCTTCCTAATATTTCCGCTTGATATTTTTATCTATTAAAGACGGATATTGTTGTTCTATTCACATTTAATACTTTTGATTTGGTTTCATTCGTTAGCACTCAATCAACGAATATTGTTGTTAAGTAAGTTTTCCATATGCAATATCTACTTCTCAAATTAATTACTATCAAAAAACATTTTCATAGGATTCATTAACTGCTTTCGGAAACCATTTTCAAAGGATCTATATGATGCTGACTTTCCTTTCTCTTAGAAATAAACTTCGGCAACCATTTTCAGCATTATTCTGTTTATATAAATTTCTGTTTGACACTTAAACCTCCAATATTGCAGGGTGTATTTATGGATTGAAAATTCAAACTGTCTACCAAATTCTTATGACTACCACCAACTTGAGTAGATCTTTCTTTGGTATATCGGAACCTGGCATGTCTATGAGTATAATTACAAAAAGATTCATATATTCCTTGAATATGACATGCGCTCAGTGTATGTTGCATCAATGTTTGCTTGTTGGATTATCGATATAAAAATTGACACGAACTGATTTTGAAGAAAAACCCTTGAAAAGTTCTCTTTATGGCTAAACAAGAGTTTCCCATTATTGAAGTCTCAGCGGCACTTCAAATATATTTGAAGTAACCACGATGGAGGAAGAAGCATTATTTCGAAGAGATATATTCATCTCCGTCTGAAAAACACTTGTAGAGCTCTAGTAGATACATTTGCATCAATCGTTAGTTACAGTTACGGTCGATCGCCGTTCAGTAAACTGTGTAGTGAAAATCTCACAATAAAGTTTTTTGAATACGTTATGGATTCCCATCAAGTACCGGCTGATTCCATCACATATTTTATTATATGAATCATATACTACTTTTGTTCATAATAAAATAAATATTCACGTAATCCATTAGCATACAGGTTATCTAAAGATGAAGTTCGACAAAAAACTTCTATAATTTTTTGATTTATTTCTCACGTAAGCATAATTGGATAATGTCAAAAATATCTCGATAATAATCACTATAGTTCCTGGCATCCAGCATGGCGATAATGTCAGAGAGC
>WOGR01008225.1:0-11961 GCA_015342045.1 Leptinotarsa lineolata | reverse complement strand
ATATATATTCCAGAAAATGGATAGAATCATATGAGTTTGCAACGAGAATCCTTAGAAAAAAATCCATGTTGTAAGATATGAATCTGAGAAGAGACTTCATTTTGAATATTTATTGGGATAAACTTGTGTGGGTTTTCATTCAGAATTTTTTCATTTATTCGGAATTATTAAAATGAATATAAATTTGCTAATAGAAATCTAATTCGAGAAGTAATCTTCGTGAATTCACAACTTTTCCAGAAAAACTCGGAGTTTTTTATTACCATGTGAACCCAAATATACTAATGAGTTAAATCAAACATCTTCAAAACTGAACATGAAAATATCTTTCAAACCTGTTTATTCACCTCTAAAACAACAATGGACACTGAGATGCAAAAAATTCATGAAGAGAGCCTAAAAACTGAGAGAGAAGTGTTACTCAAGACGTATGAGAAGAGGGTCACATAACAAATAGGAACATTGCTAGAAATAATTGGAACCAACATGTCATACTAAACTTTTGGTCTGCTATAGTAATAAAAATCTCATTTGAAACGGACCATCGGGTACTTCTACCACTTTTCCAAAATCAGCTGAAAATTTCCCGCTAATTCAAACTTGATAGATCATTCGTGTATGACTAAAAGTGGAAGTGAGAGTTCAGCCTCTTTGATATATATTTATGCCAAGATATTGTTCAGGAATTGGACTAGCATTCAAATCATCTCTAGACGACGCTACCTCGATAGTGAAATGTTTCTTCGAAAAAAGTATTACAGTTCTTGAAATATAAAAATATTGTTCTTGTTAGATTGTTATTAGGAATTTGGGAAGATTTTAGTTTTGGAAAATATGAAACTCCACATAATTCAGAATAACTCAAGAAAAATCTTTGTACATTTCATACCTTGAACTCAATAAAAATTTGTGAAGCAAATGAGAAAATAATTCATCAAGAGGAATGTTCGGATATATAAAATAATTTACCTGCGTCTCCGTTAATCTGAGTGAACTTGAAAACTCGGCTCTTTCCGCTATACTCAGATATTGTTTATCCCTGAACTTCTTTTCCAGCGCTAAGAGTTGTTGTGTTGTGAAAGGTGTCCTTGGTTTTCTATTTGGCTTGTGCTTTCTCAAATTGCATTTCAGTTTGGGTGGCTCCCCATTGGAATCAACTGAAACAAAACAAAAAATATATTATAATAGTTTTGAAATATTATTAATTGTCGTCGTTAAAGACCCTGTATGTTTGTAACCTTCTCTGTTTGGAATATCATATCTCATACAATACTATTCATGACTGTCTCTCCAAATATGAAAGAAGATAAATAAATAAAAAGTGGATTAAACAGTAAGAGACACCTAAATATTTTTCCAATGATATATATACATTCACTACTCAAATTTAATGAAGATATTAAAAATTTATGTTTGGAAGTGATTACTCCATCAACAACGATAGTAACGAGTATAATCAGACAATGAAGAAATTAATCGCCCTAAATGGTAAGCCTTTACCAAGAAAATAGCTTGTTTGTGTTCTATATGACAAATTATTAATTTATTCTTATAATAATCTTAGTGAGTGCGGTTCTGTTGCTGTAATTACAGCGACTAATTGTATGTTATTAACATTTTAATTAACGTAATATTAATCTACTTCCTATGGTAGCGATGAACAAACCAGACCCTGCGTTAAGTCACGAGTGAAGTCGGGGTTATAACTTGTGACAGTTCATATAATGAGCTTTTTATAACGTTTCCTTGGCAGGATATTGCAATATGAGGGCAATTAGCTGTCTATGAGGCGTACATTCCAAACATTTGTATCTTCGACTCCACAAATATCACTAAAGAGCGTTGCCGGTTGATCGTGATATTCGGACGAAAAATCAATGAATTGAACAGGATACGAGGAGTTTTCCAGAATTATCGGTTCATATTCACCAAGAAAATTGGAATTGTCTAATTTACAAATATAATTTGTAGAGTCGAATATGCTGCAGGACCCACATAATTTCATAAGTTCTGTCAAATACATATCAGTTGTCTTGACAGTTCAAACATTATATATCCATACTCTTCAAATTTGTTTCTTTTGTCAAGTGAAAAACTGAAAAGGTAATTTTTCAAATATGATTAAGATATTATAGTTGAGTTAGAAGCCAATAAAAGCCATAGTAGAACATTTGTGGATTCAATCAGGAGACCTCAAGAGAAAGATTAATTAGATACATCAATGGTTTACTCAACTCCTGAGCACATTTTGAAGGAGATTGTCAACTCCGCTAGCATCCGAATTTTCGAGTTTTATCACCATGTCAAAATAATCAAATTCTGTTATTCGATTTATGAAAACGTAAAATGGCGAAATATCGACACTATTTTTCATAAAGTCAATATCAGTATCCCCATGTTGTGAGACGCGAGTAAAATTGATATTGAAATTATTGGCCACATCAGGACTTCATTTTCACCATCGTTGATTGCAGTTTTTTTTATATTCGTTACTCGATTTTTGTAGTTTTCGAATTGTTTGCCACATGGTTTTTATTTTATTCGTAGCAGAGTTTATTTTGCGATTATTGATTGTGGTGTTGTTATTCCTGAGTTTCTTCCTATAAGTTATAGTTACCTGCTTACTGATATTCAAAAATTCATTATTTGTTCTAGCACATTCTGAATACAGAGACACTAAGTCTAGTCATGAGGGCTGATGTGCTATTTTTTGTTGTTGGTAACGTCTCATAGGAAAAGCTATTTCAATGTAATATTGAATAGTTTGGTGAAATATATTATACCTATTCTATTGTTTGGACAGCTTCGCACATAAAGGTTATCCCAATTTTCGCTAACTATAAGTCTTTTGAAAGTTAAAATATTTTCTTCCGAGAATTGTCTTCTGTGGCTACTTTTAGACTTTGTATCATTTTCATGTACTTTACTAAAAGGAATATTAATTATTTGGGCATAGTGATCTGATGCATGAAAGTTTTTTACTGATACATTGTATTCAGCTTCAGCATTAATGAAAAAATTGTCCAAGCATGTCTTTGAGGTGCAAGTTACCCTTCTTGGGACAGATATAATACTCTCCTGGTTAAAGGAAGCTGATAAATCTTGTATAAGATTGAGATTCATACTACTACAAATAAAATCGATATTGAAGTCGCCAACTATAATCCCTTTATCATTATTTCTGCAAATTATTATTAAGTAACGGAAAGATATTCAACTCAACTTGATTGTTCATTAGATATTGGTTAAGTTTGAAACCTTTCTT
The DNA here is from genome assembly GCA_015342045.1 of Leptinotarsa lineolata. NCBI lineage: Eukaryota > Metazoa > Arthropoda > Insecta > Coleoptera > Chrysomelidae > Leptinotarsa > Leptinotarsa lineolata. The sequence continues at coordinate 8,696 of WOGR01008225.1, read as the reverse complement.
CTGGAAATGGAAAGTCTTCAATTCATAATTGAGCTAATTTCCCTCTATAAGGGGGTGATTAGCATATGTTGATTCATTTTTTCATTCTGGGAATTATTTATATGTTCTTCCATGCCGCGCTTTAAAGGCTCTTCCAGTTTGGCCTATATAAACATCGGACATGAACCACAAAACAACTTATAGGTACACTCCTGATCTATCGACACCAAACTCTTGTCTTTGTTATTTTTAATATGCATGCTCAAGTTATTATTGGTTCTAACCGCTCTATCCAGGTAGTTAATACTAGATTAGCTGTAACCACGAGTATTTCTGAACACACTGATAGAAATAATGGGATGCAAAAAATACTGAGGAAGTCACTCTGAAAACCTCTTTCAGCTTGACCAGATGTTATGATGAAGCAAGCCTCCGTACTTTCGAAAGCTAGTGTCAATCAAGCAAGGCCATAGAAAATCTAGACCTATAGTGATTAGTGTAATAGTTTATTTATCGATAAACAGGTTTTAATTGCAGTCAGTTATTTTGTGCAAGGATTATTTAGTGACAAAAATCTTCTTCAGCAAGAAATGAGACGTCTGCAAAAAGCTTTCAGAATGAAAAGATAGATGCATTGAGAGTAGTTCCCCCTACACTGGGCAATAAGAGAAACTATGTAAGGGAAAGAGAGTTCCCTATTTCAAATAGCGGGTTCCAGAATTTCTGTGGCTCCAAAATAATTAATTGATTTCGAACACTACGTGTGGAATAGTTTGAAAATATTTGACATCTGGTCTATATTAACAAGCTTTGTGATCTAGTCCTACTCGATTACTCTGAGGCCTTCGACAAGATCAATCATGAACTTTTGATAGCTATTTTTCACTATATAGGTTTCTCTCCACCATCACTACGACTTATCGCAGCATATCTCCATAGACGTTCTCAAAAAATCGTATTCAACTCCAAAACATCAGATCTGATCGGATCAACGCGTGGAGTACCTCAGGGATCGATTTTGGTCCCGCTGTTGTTCACCATCTATACTTCCCAATTCTGCAAGCATATGAAATATGTAACATCCCATTTCTATACAAACGATACCCAACTTTATCTCGCTTTTATGAACAAAACTCCGGCCCTGCCTGCAGTCGTATCAACGAGGATCTTGAAATACTCACTGATATCTCAGATAAATTCTGCCTTTTTTTAACCTCTCGAAATCCTAAGCTATGCTCTTTGGAAGAAAAGTCGCCAAAAACAGAACGCGACACCGCATATCACTTCACATTCGAGATGACACGATCAATCTGTCAAATTGCGAAAAAAACCTTGGCCTGATTATCGATGATTCTCTCAGTTTCTCAAAACATGTATCCCGTATAGTTCGCTAATCTGAAGTTGGTTTATTCCAATAGGCTCATTCTCAACAGGGCTTGCAGAATTACACTCGACGAGTCTCTGGTACTTTCCCAGTTAAACTACTGTGATGTTCTGTACGGTCCTGCCATAAAATTTTTTGACAGAAATCATCTCCAAAGACTCCAGAATTCCTGTACACGTCTCATCTGCGGCATTAGCAGACGCAACCCTACATCGAAGCATATTACCCCTCTAGGCTGACTGTCGATGAACAAACGTCGAATGTTACATCGTTTCGTGCTTTATCACAAAATTATACTTACTAAAAAACCCTCTCATCTCTATGAACAAATCCAGAGACGTTCTGAAGCGCATAATGTGAATGTTCGGTTTAGACAAAACCTATCTATACCCATCCACAGTACCTCCCTTTATCGATCCAGCTTCACCTATGATATCGCCAAAGTTTACAACTCTATACCTGAGTGAACTCAAGCACTTGCCGCTGTTGCCCTTCAAAAATGAACTTAAAACCACCTTGTTAGATGGAACTTTAACCTTAGATATATAACCTGCATGACTGTATGATTGCTTTTTATTTTCTTTTTACTTATTGTTCCCGTATGTACTTGATATAATGCGTTATGATATGTTCAATTCACATATGCTTATGTCCATACTTTTGTCTATTTCGCTTGGGGTCATGTTAGTACACTAACTGGCCCCGGTACGTGGTTGCGTGGAAGGGCGCTATTCTATCATTATATGTATTTTTATCACGTTATTCGTAAATTCTGTTCAAACTTTCGGAGGACTATTTCTTTTTGAACAATACTTTAAAAAATATTACCAGATTTTTCCAATCTCATAGTAAATAGGGTATTTCAATAGAAATTCGTTGGTGATGAAGGACAGTTATTATTTTCTTTCGACAATGCACACCCTAGAAAGCTCAATAGTGATATTTTTCACATTAGTATAACTATCAGTTCTTTGAATACGATTCACTGATGATCATCAAGTTATACCTCGTATATAATCATCATCAAACGCTTGTTGTCAAAATGATTCTGGGAAAGGGATACCATCGTTTGAAAGAAACATTTCTTGTGAAAAATATTTTTACAAACATAGTCAGTATATTCAAAACCACATTCCTCTTCGTGAATCAAAAACAATCTGTTCAATATTACTTCTATTTGTTAGTGGAATTATTTTTTCACGCATAATTATGAAAGCATTTTACGTTAATAGCCAGTATTTATGATAAATTTATACACAGGAAAGCATTACTAAAATCCCGTTCAAGATACCATACCGAATAGAAGTTGCTCCTATCCAATTAGAATAATATATTCAACAAGTTTTATAGGCTGAATTAGATTATTGAATCGAATAAATTTCCCATTTTTTCATATGGTGATTGACACCATTCAACTTTCCTCGTGACCTCCGATTTCTAACATTCAAGCTCATCATACTTTGAAAAATAACTATTATATAAACCGTTCAATCCATAGAAAGCGTCAGTTATAAAAAATTATTGTATTAGAACGATTTAATTTATTTACCTGATGATGAAGGTTCGTAAAGAAATATTAGCATTCTCGTTAGTACAGTTCCGACCATTCCAAAAGTAGCCCATCAATTTTACTTCCAATTAACAGCAAATTAAAAACTAATTAGTTGAAAGTTGAAGAACAGAATCTGCAGCTTTTGGTTCGAAACAAGGTTATTTCCATAATATCATATAAATTTATTAGCAGTTTGTTATAATTAATTACTTTTGTTTGACTTGTTAAGTCGAAAAACAGTTATGAAAATGTTGAATTACTAATTTATTCCTATTCTTACGGCTCGATAAAATTTTATTTTAATTTTTTTACTAATTTGAATACAGAGTGATCCACTTCTTAAACCGTTGCGTAAGGGTATATGCATTATTTTGTAATTAATTAGCGCTGTTCGAGAGCTCCATTCGAAGGCATTGACAAGTAATTAACTCACGCGATTTCCAACACCGAATATATTATTATTTTTTTAAATTTTATCGTAGACTAAAATGTGTCTTCCAGACATATTGACGGCACGTAGTCGTTTCGTCTGCTACTGCGGCTAAATCTTCAGTGGTATACGCTTTGAATATGAGGTAATATCTCGAAGTCTCAACAACGAAGTGTCAACTGGAACAGTTGACACGTCAAGAAGAGTACTCCGACCACGCCACTGAAGGTGACTCCCGCAGTTAGAGTCGAAATGTTTGGATATTATAACCAAGGAAGACTACGGCCGAACCCGGAAATCAACCAAAATATTGGTGCCAGCTGTGGAAGCTTAAATTCCCATAAAATCAATTTGGTTACCTGGTTTACTTTGATTATTGGGGGTTCAAATGTTTCTTAACGTAAAAGGGCAAAATGAATAATTCTTTGGATTATAGTTCATTCAGAATGATGCTTGCAGTGATTCAAGTTTGTTCTTCACATATTTCATTGTCTCCTGTCATCCTGGTTTTATTTCAATTAGAGCCCTAGAACAACATTACTTCACAATACATACATACTAAGTCATACTAAGTAGTGAATGGAAATGCAAAATCCACTGACAAGTACATTGCAGTGTTGAAAACTTCAATAAAAATGCTCAGGTTCAATATAAAAAATATTCTTTTTGATACAAACAGATCTTATTGAAGAAAACAGAATAGTTCTCTCCCAATTGTTTTCTTGGCATTTGCTTCCGTACGGTGCATTTAGCCAAACATAATAGTTTTGAAAATTACGTAACTTGACGTTTCTCACATTTAATACAGATATGAGAAAATATATCAAGTACTTATTCAAACTTGATAATTTTAGTAGACTCTGAATCAGAAATTATGACTAAAAACGAATGAACGCAATCATTTGAATTATTTTCAAAATGACATTTCAAATCAATGCATTGAAATCAAAACAAATACCATATGATGGAATGAATATTATCTAGATTAAACAAATACATTTCAAATAAACGAAAATATTAAATTCCAACAATCAATTTTCCCGTGTAATTTCGAATTTAATTTTCTTGTATATCTGTGAAAGCAAAAGTCAATTTATTCCTATTATTCAATAGTACATAAAAATGAACAACTTTTCCACAATTTCTCAGATATTAAAAAACTCCATCTCGATTTATAAAATATCCACAATATGGCGGTCCTGAAACTTTAAATTATCTCCAAAGAGAAATCTAGTCATATGTTCAAATCAGCGATAGATTCACATTATCTGTTAACAGTTTCCTCTCAAAAACTTTCGATTTTTTCTATTCAGACGTGAAATAACTCCTCTTATTCGGATTTAAGAGTGGCGCGGAACGTTTTTCAGGCTCGGAATGTTAAATAGCAGGGACGATCTTTGTGTCGGCCTGGTGATAGATGGATATTAATCCTACGAAACGCCCAGGGCAATAAATATTTAGTAATGATCATTTAGTTGGCTCTTTAACTTCCGACACAGATATGTGCGCCCGTTCTGGATGTCGAGATATTTGTGGAATATTTTTTATTTGGTTTTGTGTCATGTTCTCTTTTAAATTGTCATGGAAATATCGCTGACATTTTTTTTACCAGAACAGATGTTCAGGATGTCTTGAATGATAGCCCATTACTTTGTAGTCAGCAGCACTTGTCATCCAACCGTGTTCTTTATCTCGATAAATGATTGTCATAAATATTTCTGAAATTCAGAAATACGATGTGTTTTTTCGATAATACATCAGAAATAAATTGAGAAAACTTTGAACCTGTGGAAACTTATGGAAATTATATCCATTTTAAGTTAACGAGAGTATTGCATAATTTGAGATTGAAATCATATCAGATTCTATATATGTATTTATTAGTTTAATATACTTACCCACATAAGATGCTCATTTTCTTGTATGGTTGGGGGCAATTAGTTCTGTGTTCTCAAACAAAATTATGTGATCACCTTCACTAAGTGCGTGTTCTGCCACAGCTGACTTGTCCGCTTGACCTAGTCTGCGGTTCCTTTTATGCTCTTTCAGCCTTGTTCCCATGTATCATTTGATGGTTCCGATGTGGAAAGGTATACATCGGAACGAAGGTATGCATCGGAACCACCAAACGATCCATGGGAACAAGACTGAAAGAGCATGAAAGGAACTGAAGACTAGGCCAAGCGGACAAGTGGGCTGTGGCAGAACAAGCATTTAGTGAAGGAGACCACATAATTTAGTTTGAAAACACAGAACTAATTGCCCTCAACCAGGGATACTATAACCGACTGGCACGGGAGGCAATAGATATCCACAAACACACGGAGAATTTCAACAGAAAAGAAGAAGCGGTGATATAGAACCCTATTTTGAGAAATTCGAGAATAACGAACAGAATGACAACAGGTAGCAAGATTGTTAATGTTCCAGGTACAAGTACAGGTAAAAATACAAGTACCAATACAACTGATTACTTGACAAGGCATAAATACGCTTCACGAAGCCTGAAAGCTAGTCATCGGATAGCAAGCCTTGATAGTTGAACCTCTGAAGAAGCTAGCCACTCGCGCCAACGAAACGTCAGGAAGAAATTCCAAAAATCCACGGCTATCTAACTCGGAAAACAGTGACACTGAAAACCTCAGCCGTGAAATTCAGAACCATTTTGTTATAAATTATAACATGTTTGAAAAATGGTTAAGACTTTCGCGGCCAAATTTATCAGTGTCACTATTTTTCGGGTTTGAAGGCCGTGGATTTTTGAAATTTCTTCCTAACGTTTCTCTGATGCGAGTAGTTAGCTTCTTCAGGGGTTAATACATTCTGAAGCAATATCCGGTGACTGGGTATTACGGCTGTGCAATGCGTATTTAAGTTGACTCAAATAGTTTGGTGTGCTAATACCTGTACCTGAATTAAGCCCAGGCGAAGCCCTCTGGCTCACAGTGACAGGCTTGTCTGGCTATCTGTGGTACCATCAGTTCCACATCGTCAGCGGCTATGGAGATCCTACAAGAACTAACTCCTCTCCATATTTTTCTGGAGAGGGATGCTAGATGGACTACGAACTGAGTTGTGCACATCGCCAATTGCACAAAGCAATCTAATGCAGAGTACACTAGACAGCTGGCTGACACTAGAAGTCACAGCATTCTGGAAATGACCTCTGAGTTTATGCCTCCAACTGTCAACTACGAATTGCCTTGTACAGTACTTTTCCCGAATAGAGAGAACTGGATCCTCCGAAAGAAGGAAATATTAAGGGCAGATAGTTGTTGGTTCACAGATGAATCAAAAACACCTTCAGGCTCTGGTGCAAGTGTTTTCATTTGCAGACCCAGGACAGAGATATATACCTGTCTAGGAACCCATAAGACTGTATTCCAAGCGGAAATATATGCAATTGAATTGTGTACGGAGAGATTGGTAGAATGCAACCTCACACACAATCAGAAAAATTTTCTTGGACAGTCAAGCGTCGTTGAAAGCTCTTGGCTCCTACCGAGCAAATTGCCAAAAACGAGTCTCCTCAATAGAGAGCCTCAACAAATTGTCTCTGGTCTGGATTCCTGGTCACACTGGCCTGGAATACGATGAGGCTGCTGACTCCTTTGCAAAGGAGGGTGCTGCATGTAGCTTCATCGGACCAGAAGCTGTCATTGGAATTGCCTTAGGCTCTGCCAAACAAACATTGAACACCTTGAAGACGAGAAGATTCATAGACTTCTGACAGAATCTTCCAGGATTGGCTCACACCAAGGCGTTCATTGACCCTTCGTAGCTTGAAACCAAACAGTTGTTGGACTAAAGATGTTTAACAGGCCTCCTTACAGGTCACTGTCGTCTGAATCGTCATATGCAGAGACTCGGACTATCGGAAGACAGTGTGTGTTGCCTCTGTTTGGAATATGATGACTTTGTGTCTGCCCCGCCGTAAAACGAATCAGGTTTTCAGAGTTTGGTAGAACCACACTCTCACCATCTGATCTGAAAGATCACTCACCATACAAACTAATCGGCTTCGTCAAGAAGCTGAGTTCATTTGGTCGAGTTGGATAAGGTGTGAGCCACAATGAACCCTTGTGGGTTGCGGTGATGTGTCTAAGGGTCTAGTGACCTAACCCAACCTAGGTAAATTCCGTAAAGCGTGTTTATGTTGACTCAGTCTGGTTCGATATTATCTGACCTCTATTAGGTAAATTGTCAATAGAATTCGTTGACCCTTTTCTATCTGCCATCATGCTGTTTGTCATTCTTGAACTTCTTAGGATGGAATTCCATATTCAGTTGAGGTTCACAGCTTCTCCTTTTCCGCTGAAATTATCTATGTGTTTGTGGATTCCTATTGCCTCCCGTACCAGTTGACTATGGTATCCCTCTGGTTATGGGCAATGAGTTGAGTTTCGTGTTTCAAACAGAATCCTCTGGTTTTTTATTGTTGTTCGTTCCGTTAACCAGCTGACGAACGTCAACCCTCAGAAGTTGAAACTTGTGCGAGCAATGGATTAACGAGGACTTACTTTTTAACGTGCTAATACCCAGCACGGTGGCCCGGCGGGGAATCGAACCCCGGTCTTCCGCTTGAAAGGCGAATGTGCTAACCTCTACACTACCGAGACCACTGAGTGCGTGTTCCTCCACAGCCGACTTATTTGGCCTAGTCTGCAGATCTTTTGGTGGTTCAGATGAATAACAAAGAAACAGAAAACCTAAACTTCTTGTTTATTATGAACTTTTATACAAAAATATCCCATTTTCTTGTTAAAGTAACCTGTTCGACATGCAAATTTAAAAAAATATTTATCTGTTATGCGATGGAATTGTCCGATACCTACTTGATGAAAATCCATAACGTATTCGAATAACACTTTATTGTGATATTTTCACCGTACAAAGTAACACGTGTTTCACTCAAAAAATTCAGTTGACCCGTTTTTATCTGCCCTAATATGACAATTCCAACAACCCGATAAGATTTGTTAATGACAATGAACATCATTATTCAGTTAGAATATTCTCATTTAGTTTTCGGAAGGTACCACGTCAACAATCTCTGAAATGGTCGATTCTCGTCTATTGGAAAAAAAAATTGAAGCGATTTTTATTTACGATGCGACGCGTAACTTTCACGAGACCGAAAGGACTTTCAAAGAACGTTTTTCGAATCCTATCTGTAGAAAATATTTGAGGGAACTTGTATCCAAAATCACAACTACCGGTAGTGTACATAACAAAAATCCCCCAGGTCACCCGTCCATTCCGGAAGAACAGCAAGTGCAAATAATTGGTGAGATGGTAGTAAATCCTGAACAGTCTACTTATTCCGTCGCGAATGTTTGTGAGGTATCTCC
>WOGR01008223.1:0-11963 GCA_015342045.1 Leptinotarsa lineolata | reverse complement strand
GCAGGAATTACTTCTGTGAAGAATCCTGCACTGACACCTGTCGGATATAATCCAACGCCCTTCGTGGTATTAGCCAGTTGTTTTCTGATACGTGTCAGTTCATAAACCTACAATGTAGGTGAGTTGAGACTGGCCTGGACGAATTTTTCATTCAAATAATTTCATTTTAGACTGATTTGATGAGTAGGAAGAAATCAATCAAAAACACATTTCTCACACCAGGACAAAACTTCGCGATTTGTCAACCCAGTCAGCGTCATCAGGTGATAACTGAGTCTCAGTCATGTCCTGATGAAACACGCGTCGAGAGACAGTGTTTTTGTTCTGGAACAGGAAAATTGTTTCCGAAAGATTCATATCGGAATAACTTGTGGATTTCACCAGTTTTCATTCAACTTGCAATGTAAAGCGAACCTTCAGGCGATGCATCGCGATGTGCCGATAAACGTAAGATATTCGACACTACCGCTAATGAACTTTAAGAAATTTATGCGTATTCAATATAATTTCAGAATGTTTGAGAAAAAAAAACACGAAAAAACTTGGAAGTGGAAATATTGATATGAATAGTTATGAAAAAGTAAAATAATCATGTGGAATATTTCAAAATATGTTCAAATCGCAGACCGTTTACCATCAAGCACATCAGAACTGTTTTCGTCGTGGCAAATATGATTTTATTGGGATCTAAATCTTCGAATGTTAGGGTAGTCCTTTCCAACAATTCATCTCTCGAACGCACAGGTGTTTCATTAACTTTTTGTTTCACCATCACCCATAGATCTAATGAATTAAGATCAGGTGATCTCGCTGGCCAATTCCATGGTCCCAAGCGCCTTATCCACCGATCGTCAAAGAGTATATTCAGTTCTGCGCCCACCTCTATTGTATAATATGCAAGAGCTCCGTCTAGTTGATACCAATATTTTGAATATTTTTTGATTTTGGCCAGTTCCATGGTTTCAAGCGCCTCATCAATCGATTGTCACAAAGTATGTCCAGATAAGCGCTCACTTCTCTTGTACAATATGCACGAGCTCCGTTAGTTGGTACGAATATTTTCGATATTCTTCGAGTGGCAGATTGTCGACGGAGCTCTCTAGAGTATTCTCCAAAATATTCAGATAACTTCTAGATGTTGATGATTCCTCGTATCGCGTACCTCAATTTGTTGTCCATTAACATGCAGAATACATTTGTTTGCTTCTAGCGCGAAACTAGAGTGATTGGCTGCGAAACTTTGCAGAACCTGGAGGTTCTGCATATCCCGGGCTCCATGCAAACACCAACAGCCGTTGAAACAGCGACAAAAATTTTTGAGTACCTTTCTAACGAGATAATTTATTATTGCCAGCAAACACACTGCCATAAATCTCGTATCTGTCTGTTGTTCGTAGCGGGGTGTAGAGGTCACTTCAACTGCTAGTGAGCGCGAACATTTAAATAAGTAAAAGAACTCAAATGGAAGAACTTTTCATTACTCCCAGTCATTGTAAAGATTTGAATATTGGAAACTTATAGTAATCGTGATCAACATCGAAATTAGTTTTTTCTCAAAATCCAGCTTCTTTTGTGACATGAGGATTCTCACTGAATCAATTGACAATTTTTTCTATTGACAATTCCTTCTCTTGGAAATTTTAATTAATCAGTCCAGATAATTTTATCGAAAAAAAAGTATCTTCTTGAATGCGTATCAACATTTCACAAAATTCAACTCTCTGTTAAGGGTCTTGAAACTCCATCGCTGAAATTTCGGTGGATGTATAATCATGCATTTTATGTCTTCGCAAGATTCTTGGAACCGATCAATATTTTATACCCAAATTTTCTTCAGCACTTCTCATCGATGACTCATGAAGTACCTGAAAATATGCTAAGACATTGATTTGGCTGTCTTCAGAATTTACGGGTCGTAGCAATTTTTTTGTTCCTTTTGGAGTTGATCCCAATGTATTGAAATTGTTCTGAATTCGTATAAATTTTTTTGAGGTTGAGTTGAGGTAGACTCGTTGAACTTTATACATGTCCTGCTGATAATTACATCACACTGTCCAAAAATAATGAACAAATTCATGAGAACTTCGTTTGAATAGTTCTGTTTCATCGTTTTGAAGGTATTTGAAACTTCTGAAATGACGAAAATGTCAATATTATAAGGAGAAAGTCACAACGTTACGGTTAAATAGTGATAATGGCCTGCTCACGAGATACCGAATAGAAATACCATTCTGGAAGGAAATTTTCACAAATACTCATGAGTCCGAAACTCAACTAGTTAGTTATTCGCATGATATACATAGGAAGAAAGCAAATTTCGACAGATTTCTGAATTTGTGATAATATATAAGGTGTTCTGTTTGATATAATCAGCCTCACTTTTTCAAGCAAACAAAAAAACTGTATTTTTATACCACCCTGTATTGAGGTAACGAAGATTACGCTGGAGTGTGGGAAGCCTTCAAGTATCAGTTCCAAACTAAATTTCGTTACCATAGTAGTCCTCAACTCAACGATATTGGCATTGTTAGAGGTCATGATTTCTGAAAAAATAAGAAATTGAAATTAATCCATATTTCGAAAACGGTAAAAGAGAGTTAACGGAAAATATCAGAGAAAGTTATCGTATAATTGTTGTGAATTTAAAAACTAATATTATATACATTATTATATACATTACATTACATTATATACTACTTTTTAATGGAGGTGGCCGCATCGTCGAAAATATTTTAGCTGGATAAAGAATGTCAGACTATGTTAACTATTGAATTTTCAAAGTGATTCAGTGTCCAGTTCAACACAAACGTCTAATGTGCCATCTATCGTGAATCAGCCTGTATATTGCGTCCATTTCGATGTATCAGAATGCTCCTTCGTAATTTTCAAACATGTTCACTATAATTGAAAAATTCATGAAATGATGTATGAAATGGTTGAAATGTTGGGAAATTGACAATCCTCAAATAATACATTGGAGGTGAATGGGTCTCAAGGGGGTCGTTCTCGAGTTTCACTAATTAAGTCGAAAGGGGGTTCAAATAAACCCACTTCGTTTTTATACATAATTTCGTTTTCCTGGAATTCCACGGTGAACAATGTGAATAAATAAATGAGATAATCATGAATAGTAGAGAGAGATTTATTCGTTGTTCCTTCAGTTGCTGGGTTACAGGAATAAATTCAGACACGACCTTGTTTTTTTGTCGCCCCAACAATAATTTTTTATTTCCGCCAATGAATTACCAACCCCAATTCCCCTCGACGAAAACCAAATTACTTATTGAATTCTTCTGCCGCTTTCAGTCGATGAAAAAATCTTCTATAATATTCATTGATTCTGCAGGTCCTCAATTCACACCTTCCAGAAAGTAATAAAATCAATTCGATACTGAAACAACCGTCTTCTGCTCTCATTTATTTCTTCAGTTTTTTAATTGGTGAAAAAACGATTTGTTCCATATTAATTGGGACGTTTGAAAAAGACGGTCTCTAAAAGGAAATTTTCTTTTCATTAAGAAATTCGAGCAATCTCCTAATGACCGGCTTGGTGGAAAACACCAAATCCAACTTGAATTGGATGAAAATCATTTGAATGAAAAAAATATTCAACCAATCACATAATTTCTACAAGGAAATCGAAGGCAATTCTAACCATTATATTGTATATTGGGAGCGGAACCGAAAACGAAACACAGATTTGTTGAGTCAAAATGCAGGAATATATCTTGTTGATAATCCCCAAGATTTTGAATAGGAGAAATATTAAGTGTGGCATATCGTTGAAAAGGTGATTTTATAAGGACTGTTCACTGTGTAACTTTTTATTTTGGTGCCTGCTTACTTGTACCCATGGATGGCAGTTGATGAAGAAGAGGTTGAACATTCACTGCGAATCAATGTGGTTCAAAGTTATTGAAGTTATCCATGGTTTTCAATGTTTTGGGCTCATACAATTTATTTTTTTCATTTTTGGTATCTTTCATGACTTGTTCACATCAATTTCCGAATTAATTAGCACAATTTGAAATTTTTGAATTCCTTATAAAATTACCTATTCAAATTATAACGGTAATACTCACCAAGGAGCATGGATATGACATGACACGATACGATATATCACTTCTGCCAATTAGAACGCGTTGACTTCGACAGTGCTGCCAGATGAACCGGTGATTCACGGAAATACAAACCTAAAACCACCCGAAACAATGAATGAAGTTGGTAGACAAAAGGAAGACCGGACGAAAAACAAAGTTGATTACACTGTGGTTGGTTACACTATCATTCACAGTGACGACACTGATGGTGTCGGTAAAAACAAGCTGTGCTCTGAAAATGAATACAGTTTGCAGCGACACCAAAGAGACACACGTTAGAAAAGACTGGGCACAGCAAATACCACAATGAAGCAAAATCATAGCGGTTTCTCAAGAAGAGATAAAAAAGTTTGTCTCTACATTTAAAGAGTGGAACCTTATGTTACAGTAGACATGATATGCAACTATTTGAAATCAAAAGGAACTGCTTGAAAATGATGCTAACACAGTAAAAGAAATTCCGACAGCCTAAGGATGTCGGAACGTGCTCTGCTATTCCTGATTTGCTGATTTTCACTCGCTATATGTGTTTCTTGTGCTCGTCAATGCGGACTTTCAGTGGCCTCTTAGTATCAACGATCTGGGTTTTTCCGCACTCACAGGGTATCAGGTAAATGCAATTTTTGGAATCGCAGTCTGCGTTTGGAGGCCTGGTTTTCATCAGGCTGCCAGCTATGGATAGTGTTTTCGGATCTGAAGCAGGTTCTGATGTTCTTTCTGTCTTTTAGCCAAAGTCTGTTCTAAAGTGATGGTGAAACAAACTTTTGCTAAAAGACAGCAGAAGAAGAATTGGGTCCAAGTACAACATCAGAACTTTCTTCAGATCCGGAAATACTATCGGTAGCAGCTTGACGCAAATCAGGCCTCCAAACGTGGACAACAATTCCATGAATTAAATTTGACGGATACCCTGTGAGGTAGCTTATAGAATTACTTTTTTAAAAACTGACGGAATTTCTGGATTTCTTCAGTAGTCGAAGGAACAATTTGATAGTATGTGGGGACTTTATGCACATTATTGCAGACACTCTGACCCAGGCACTCTCTGCATATTATCTAACTCCACAAGTTTCTGCTGTAACAAGGCCAATAAGTACATGAAAAGGTACACAAATTGATGATATCATCAACAATTTACCTGATCTATCCCTTAAATGCTTTGTATATCAGTCAATATTAGCAGATAATCACAGCCAAATATTCGACATAGAATATAACACTCCATCCAAAAAATATTTTATGACAGAAGCAATATGAAACAGTTTCAAAATTCTTTACTCTCAGAAAATGGGGATACGGTATTCAACTCAGTTGTTGTGAGTGGTAAATAAAGAAATTTCAATTTTGACATTGCTTTTCCAGAGAAGATAGTCGAAGCTGAAAGTTATGAAACAAATTGGGTCACGTCTGACATTAAAATTAAATTTTATTGGTGACTCACACAGGCTTTATGAAGACACAAAATGTGATGATATACTAATTAAATATCAGCAAGAAGCCTTTCTTTCTTTCAGGGAATATTCATCAGACAACAAAAGGGCACAAAATAATAGCAGAATCTCAACTTCAATAAATAAATCCAAGACCATTCGGGGTATATTTAATCGAGCGAAAAATAAAGCCAAAATCAAAATAAATCCATAGCCCTAAAAGATTCCAATGGACAGACTGTAACAAATCATTTCGAGATAGCAAGCAATTTTGATAACTTTCACACTCAATGCGGAAATATACAGAATGTTCTTCATGATACTGTGTCTCATGCAAACAACACAATGTTCCTCAAATCAGTTAGTCGAATAGAAATATTCAATACAATCAATGAAATGCAGCCTAAATATTCATGTGTAGATGGGATACCACCTGTTATTCTCAAACAAATTGCAGAATATATATGTGATTCTTCAGTAAATGTTATCAATGAAAGTGTGTCATCATGCGTTTTCCCTGATGAGTTAAAACCTGTCAGAGTTGTGCCTGTCTTCAAGAGAGGTTATAGAAACCGTCAGACTGTAACTTATCATAGACTAAAGCAATATTTCAAATGCTCAACAATTCGATTTCAGGAAAAGTATGTCTACTGAACTGGCAATTTTCAATTTAATTAAACATAACACGGAAAGTATGGATAGTGGACATTCTTTGGTAAGCTTGTACTTTGACCTCTCAAAAGCTCTCGAAACGGTAAACGATAAAAAACTCATGAACCAACTAAAAGATTATGGTATTAGTGGTGTAAGTTATAGTCTCGTTGAGTTTCATCTATCAAATCGTTTAAAAGTTGTCGTTTTTATGAATAAACAGGGCCGATAACTGTCTAGCAAACCTAATATCATGCAAGGGGTACCTCAAGGGTCAATTTTTGGTCCCCTACTCTTTTTATTTTATGTGTTTGCTGCAGTTTGCTGATGACACATCGGTTGTTGTTACAGGAAATAATATGTCAGAGCTCTCAACAAAAGTTTCAACTGTCGCACAAAGCATGAGCATGTGGTGTGAAGAAACACGATTAAGGTAAATGTTGTAAAAACCGGCCTCATAACTTTCAGTAAAACAAACAACTTCGAGGAATCTCTATATGTCGCACTCAACTGTAAATCAATTCCAACATCAGATCATATGAAATTTCGAGGCATTATACTAGATTTAACTCTCAACTGGGAATCACACATTAACATCTTGAATAGTAGGCTGAACTCCAGCTGTGAAGTTGTACGATATCTACGGGACCAAGTATCTGTCAGTTGTTTGCGAAAATTTCACTATGCTCATGTTCAGTCAATTATTTTCTATGGGATCATATTTTGGGACTCTTCATTGAGCTCACAAAGAATATTCATAACAAAAAACAAATTTATAAGATGTATATTGAAATTGATCGTAATACTCAATGTAGGACATACTTTCCTGATCTAGACATCTTGACGTACCTTCACTGCATCTCCTGGGCCTTGTCTACTTTGTAAAGAAATATCCCCACCTATTTCTCACAAACGCTGATTGATATTGTGCAAATATGAACCTCCACACTAGACATCGAAATGAGCTATTTGTCCCTTACTATAAATTAACTAATCATGAGAAAAGTTCACACTATCAAGCAATCAGAGCATAAACCTCACTTCCTCAAGCGCTGAGAGATATTACAGGCCTGAAGAGGTTCAGAAGTCCTGTCATGAGTTACTTGAAGCAGGAATGCCATTATTCTTTCAATTGTTGGATGTAATAAACATGAATTTATGTTAAAATCAGTTTTGGATAATCTTTCAATTGTGTTTTCAGACTTCCGAATTCAGCTGTATTTTTGAATCTTTGTCTATGTATTCCAATCCTGTTTTTATATCATAAGATTTGTTCTGTACCTCAATATTTGAATGTTTTTACCCCCCATGATTTACAGATATTGTAAATACATCCTAACCTATTTTCAAACCTGATCCTGAGGTTTGCTGGGCCCTGTGATGATTATTTTGCAAATGAAAGTATTATTATTATTATACGATGCGATACAATACGATACGGTATGATACGACGCGATACGATACAAAGTTGCTGTGTCCTTTGTTGAATGTTTGGCAATGAAAGTATCATTATTATTATACAATGCGATAAGATACGATGCGATACAACACAATACGATATGATACGGTACGATACGATACGATAGGATACGATACGATACTATATGATATTATATTATGTAAATTGAAAGGGGTATATTTTGGTGGGATATATTAATTTCTAGAAGATATTTTGGCTTTTCACTTCTCCATCGTCATACAAACAATGTGGGAATCTACCAGAGAAAGGAAGGAGGCAATCAATTTCAAGACGTAAATCATGCAAAGACTTTCAGACACAAACTGGAAGGAAAGCCCTCTAGAAACAGTTACTTCCATATGAACTTTGAATTACACGAAAGAAAAATACTTCCGAAACAAATGATTTCATATGGAATCTGAATTATATGAAAACAATTTTCTCTATTCAGTTTGTATTCAAACGATCGTTATGTAATCGAATCAGGTATTATTCACAAGATTGCTACATAATATAGTAGATGAAAGAGGTACACTGTCATCACAAGACGCCTGGCAGATGTGAAACATCAATAATGATATTTTGTGACCCAGGTGATCATTGAAATATACTGAAATATTTATAAGGAATATGTGATTGGAATATACATACACGAGTTATTGTTGAACCAATTATCTAAGCTAGTTATTGCAATATATTACTGAAGATCTCAAATTATAATTGATTTTTTGATGTTCCTTTCAATAACAAATTAGAAAAACATTCGTGTGCTAGTCGCTATCAGCTGATTTTGAAATACAAGTTTGTTAGTCTTTATGAAATTTATCCTTCAAAAAAGTGTTTCAGTACATTATATTTCAAAAGAATGGAATTGAAACTGATTATTGAATAATTTGAAAATATTGTATGCTAATAACATTATGTAAATTTCAATCCATCAAGATCATACATTTAACGTTTACTAACCCTCGAGACAGACCAAATATGCAAGGGTTTGATGCACAGCTAAATGTACAATTTAGTTATAAAATATAAAAGTATAATGAACTTACTGATTACGTGATAGTGTGCTGTAATATAATTTTGTTCTCTTTACAGGAGGCTGCTCACTTCCACTCTCCTAATTATCACAATCAGCCATATTTTATTTTTAATCATTTTCAAAAATCATTCATTTAGTAAAACACAGGTTATTTATACTGTAGTAAACACAACTGTTTAAACTGTAGGTACCCGAGCTCAGTGTGGCGAGAAAGATAGCGTTACGCCGAACCAGTAGGAAAAGAATCACACAGTCGCTTACGCATGGCTACCCGTCGCCATATTATGCGTTGTCACGCTAACAATCAGTTTTACGTGCGACTTCAGATGTTTCACATGAAAAACTTAATTTTCTGGAAACATCTCCGAACGAAGACTATACTCTAGATATTTTCAGGAAAGGTTGGTTTAGGTTAGATTTTCAGGTTCTAAATTAGTGAATCTATCGACCTATCACTGCAACCAGCGTAGGTTCATTATAGAAGACTGTTCTTAACTCCATCAGATAATTTTGGCTTCTCATCGCAGCTGATCGGTTCATTTGCTAGTAGTATCCAAGGGAGTCGTTTCAAGAACGAAAAGAATGAAAGAGTCAGGATTTTGTTCATTAAATTCATTTTCTGGAATTCAAATATGGGTATGTAGTACGTCGTTGGAGTTTTCTGTGACCCTCTGTTTTCAACTTGAAATATAAATGAATACAGTGAATATTGAAATTGAAATTGGTACAGTAATTGTTTCAGTAATATGATGTAATTTTTTTTCTCTTAACAAATAAATGCCCGACTGCTTTGAATTGTTGGGATACCGGCAGAAAAATATATTTCTGAATGAAAAATAATGTATAATAATATTGTTCGATTCATTGTTATCAAGCACTCCCAGATACAAATTGCAGAAAAAGGGTTGTTCTCAAAACTTGTGCTAACCAAGGTTCAACTAAGTCTTCCCCCTCAATGTATGGTTCTAAAAGTGAAACTGTAACATTTCAAAAATGAGGAATATATCAGCTGACATAAACACATCAAAAACTTGTCACAATCCAATCAGCCTCAATATGATTTTCCATTGAAGGCTCCTTCACAACTTAGTAGATTTTTGCACCTAAATGAGTTCCGCACGTTATTGCACAAGTGAAAATTATTTTCGACACTTCCTACCCCTAATGATAAGATCGAACACCCTAATAACAGGATTGAATTTATTTAACGCACGCACACCTGCCGTGTATTATTATGGAAGAAAGCCATTAGCGTGAAAAAGTGGGGATTAGAGAAACGAAGTGCCCGAATAACTGAGATGGAGTATCAGCACAAGGTTTCATTCGATGGTTTCACATTGAGTAATTTCGATGTTAAGTGCCTCGAGGTCAAGAAGTGGAATTCGTCTGATATTTGATGAGCTTTTTTAAGCTCCGTTATTATCAATTCTCTCAGAGTAGGTAAAACGTCCAAGAACTTGTTCGTATTTTAGAAATTGCATTAATCAGTTCATTCAATAAGTGACTTTTCAGTATCCAAGGAAGTCATTTCAGGAACGGAAGAAATGTAAAAAGTAGCTGTTTCGAGTGGGCTTTTTTTTCCAGTTTGTGTCGTGAGAATTACTTCTTTGCATGATCTACACATATTTATTTGGAATTATTTATTTCGAGATTGGTTGCTTCGTTTCTTTTTCTGAAAGATTCCTACATTTTTTTGTATCTAGATGGTGGAGTAGAAAGCCACAACCTTTCTTCCCCAAAGAATCATCTCTCCTAAGAAATATATCCCTTTCAATTGAAACAAGAGTTCTATGACTGGGATTTGATCAAATGAGCTGATGAATGTTATTTACGTTTTGTCATGGATGGCATAAGTAGATCAAATTCATTCCGTGACATGAAGTCGTAGTTTTATGAAAGAATTGCGTATTTTTTTTTATAATTTTATCCAAATTGGTCCTGAAGAGCTGATAAGGCAAGCGTCTCACGGTGAAACATGGGATGTCTACCAGAGAGTGACAGTGACAGTGTAAGTGAAATTTCACGTCTTCCATTTAGTATATTGTGTAGAAATCCTGTGAATGATATCAGATTCAATTCTTTAATGAATGTTTGAAATACAAGCTGAATAGGGAAAACTGTTTTTTATATAATTCAGTGTTCATATATGAATATTTGTTTCGGATATATTTTTCTTTCGTGTAATTCAATGTTTGAATGGAAGTAGCTTGAGAGGTCTTTTTCTTCCAGTTTGTGTCTGAAAGTTACTCCTTTGCATGATCTACATATCTCTGTATGGAGTTACTTATTTTGAAATTGATTGCTTTCTTCCTTTCTTTGAAAGATTCCCACATTTTTGTATCAAGATGAAGAAGGAAGAAGCCAAAACTTTCCTTTTCAAAAAGTTATTCTCCCCTAAAATATATATTGATCAGTCAATGTGATAGTGATTTTCGATTTGGATCCACTGTTTTCGAAAGCTTTTTTCAACTTGACTTGTATATATGTTAACAAATCTTGAAAGTTTTATTTGACCCAGTTCCTAGTATCCGATTGAGCTGAAATTTTGCTTGCTGGTCCAGAACCGATGACAATGCATGTTGATTATAAACGTGACTTGATGCTACTGCCAGGATTGGCTTCATACGAGAGATCTCCTCAGCGGTAAATAGCAGAGACACGAAATTTTGTATACGCATTCGTTTACGATTGATAGGTCCACCATGAAATAGATGCCATATCCAGGGTTGGCTTCAATAAAAAAAATATATTTCCAAAAAAAAATTAAATCAAGCTCTTACCTTTAAATACCTACTTTCCGACTCTAAAAAGAAGACAATAAATGGTGTAGTAGATTGTAAGAACCCATAGTTATTTGCATTGTGAAAGAACTTCAATCGAAACATTTCAGTATTTTAATGAGTCGACTAAACGTAGAGCCAACTGGCGAATTTGCGATTGAAAAAGCCTTACGAATCTATCCATCCGGTATAACCATCAATAAAATAATTGCACAAGATAGTCTAATAGATTGTACTAGGAAAAATGATAATATAAATTCAAATGATATTATACCATCCGATATAAACAAGACTGGGGGGTTGCCTAAAGAATTGAAAATATTTTGGGGGCCAAGGTAATGTTGCGATACAATGTCGATGTGTCTAAGGGTCTAGTGAATGGTGTCGTCGGTCATATTATAGAAATTATATGGCTGTTTCTGGAGAGCACAAATGTATGACACGGACATTCCATCAGTCCGTATCGACTTCAGCAAAGATGGGATCCACGTTATTAAACTT
>WOGR01008222.1:0-11963 GCA_015342045.1 Leptinotarsa lineolata | reverse complement strand
TCACCATACCATCGATAAACACTGGTCCTTGATGAAGCTTCATCGCCAAAAATTGAATTAAGTTCATCCATGCACTGTTGCTGAGTTAATCCACGTCGAAAGTTGTAAAAAATATTCACGATTTAATTCCATTTTTGGATCGAGATGAATCTTTCAAGTTACTGTAAACAACACAATAGCGCTCGTATGTCAAAACGTTCTGAGTACGTATAACCTCAAAAATGTCCAACTTTAAGATAGAGTTGTCAGTTGCTAGATTACAACACTAGGGTTGCCAAATCCCGAAACATAAAAGGCAACCTATCAAATCAATTTTATTTCTTTACGACAATATAAAGTGGTATAAGAAGAGTGAGGTAGATAAGATACAATGAAATATATAGGTACGTAGGTACAGTACAGAGTCAGGGTAAAAGTAATATAAAATACACACATACACACCACAAATACACGCATATACACACATACATACACACAGTATATACAAATATAAGTGAATAAAAATTATCACAAATAATATGACATATCAGTTACATGGTTGATTAGTTATTTGGAAGTATTCATTCATGGAGTATAAACATTTTCCAAATAAATAAAGTTTGAAATATTTTTTGAATTTAGTCTCATGTTCCAGACCTTTGAGGGTATCAGGAAATTTATTAAAAATTTTCACTCCGATTCTACTTGGAGCTTTATATGTAACATTAACCCTGGACAGTGGTAGTCGCAGATCATTGTTACGATGGGTGTTATAAGAGTGGAAGTCTCCATTGCATAAAAAAGAGTGCTTGTTTTTGAACACGAATACACAAATTTCAAATACATACAGACCCGTACAGGTGAGAATGTTGTAATTTTTGAAGAGATTACGACATGAGCTATACATCTTATGATTTTTTTTTGAGAAATAAAAACTTTCTGAAGATTGAAGATTGATATTTATTTTTGTTCTCTGATCCCGAAATATAGAAGGCAACCCCCGTGTTTGATAGCGTTGGGGATTATCTTTGTCTACCTCAGTTTAGCAAGAAAATTCATTTATCTATTAGATTCACATTGATCCTCACGTTATCCGTGTTATACATTTTCAGAAAATGTCACGGTATCACAAAAAATATCACTTTATTGAAATTTTTATTTATCGGTTGAGTTTTTTGTGACAAATAAGAGTTGCAAACTGATTAACATTGGATCATATTCATGTGACCTTTGATGCCTTCGAAAGGTGGATGTCTCATGTCATATTTTGCATTGAAGAAAACCTAATAGGTACATTTTCAATCCTTTTTTCGAACGAATCGACGTTGTTGAGATTCGAACTACAACATTTTCAATCCCTTTTTCGAACATATCGATGTTGTCGAGATGAATGAGTTCATATATACAGGGTGACTCAACAAGATTCCCTCGGTCCAATGCTATCAGGGAAAACAATTTCTCGAACTGCCCAATTTTTTTCCGCAGTTATATCAATAAATACTATCTTCAAAATTATTTTCTCAGATACTGGGTGATTCAGCCCAGCGTGTCCAACCAAAACTATATTTTTAATGGAACACACAGTATATGAGCACGTCATTCGATTCTATATTTTTTGAATAATTCTCTAAGAAATTTTGTTTTCGATTTTTCATTGCGGCATTGCCAAGTTATTCCAGAAAAACCTATTTTGCAGACAAAGCTTTTTAATTCATTACCCGCATGTCTACAGCAATTGAGTGGATTTTGTAGGTTTTCGTCAGTAAACATCACTATGATAATTTCTGGACTTTCAACTTTCGGAAATAATATATAGGGTGCTCGGTAAAAACGGTCAAGTTTCATTCACTTTCAAACATACATAATTCAACTTTTTCAAGTGGAACACCCTGTACTGTTTCATTTGTATAAAATGTTTCAACATTTCACTACATTTTCAATCGGAGGTATACTATACGAATACAAATTATACCCAGTTCTATTAGTTGTAATCACAAAAAATTCATTTATTCACGTTCACTTACTCAAAAATTTTTTAATATGAACAATAACACCTAAATTTTTTATTGAATAGAGGAGTCCAAAAGAAGTTCAAAATGGCGACCATTTTCTGCAACACATAATGTCAGTCTTTTTTTAAACGAATTCTTCACACGTTCCAGCATATTCTCTGGGATTTTCCTGAAAGCTATAGTGATTCTTTGTTTTATGTCTTTTATAGATATTGAAGGAGTTTGGTAGACAATCCATTTGATATACCCCATGGAAAATCCATTTTGGTCAGATCAGGTGATCTAGTTGGCCACGTCTCAGGCCCACCTCTTCATATACATTTTTGATTGAAATGATCGTTAAGGTATTTCCGTAACTCAGTTTTGAAATGTGGTGGAACATCGTCTTGCTGTAACCACATTCTTATTCCCTATGGAACTCATGCCGAAGAAATCTTACATATTTTCTTCCAGTGAAATAACCATTCAAAAAATACGGACCAATAACTCTTTTTCCAAGAATCCACCCCAAACATTCAGTGACCAACGCTGTTGAAGGTTCAGGCAACGAACAAAATGGTGGTTTTCCGTTGCACAATAATGTAAATTATGCCGATTCATAGTTCCATTCTCAAGAAAAGTGGCTTCATCAGAAAATAACACGAAAATCGAGAAAATCATTTTCCTGATTGATCTTTCCTAAGCCCCATCGGCAAAATTGAACACGATTTTCAAAATCTCTTCCTCTCAACTCTCGCATCAATTGCATGTGGTGAGGATGAAATTTGTTTGCTTGTATTATTCGAAACACCCTGGTTTGAGAAAATTCTAATTCTTTGCTCAGGCCTCGGGTACTCGAAAAGTATTCTCTTCATTTGTTATACAGGGCACACGAGCCTATCTGGTCGTCTTCTTTCGGGGAAATTCTATTCGTGAATCCTAGATGCAAAGAGGCAGTTTCCGTCACTTTCCCTCGAATCATAGACAATTTGCACCATATCTTCCAATACATAATTCATAATGAAAATGATTCAATCTACACGCGAAAGAAACTTCAACACATGACGTTATTGACAAATTCCGAGATTCATTTTTTGATGTCAGTCATGGATAACTGGGTTTTCAAAGAAAAATGCATTATGAATATCCTTAAGGTTTCCTACACATTTCTGACCGATGAAATCGCTGATAACTATCAGTAGATGGTATGAAAAATGTTAATGTACTAGCGATCAATTTGAATATTCGAAAAACAAATTTGAGTGGTTTGTTGTGGTTACAACAAATACTCAAATTTGGTATAATTTGTAAAATATCAGTTTTTTGTATAGTATACCTTCGATAAAGAATGTAGTGGAATGTTGAAACATTTCATACAAATAAAAAACTACAGGGTTTCTCATTTGAAAGAGTTGAATTATATTTGTTTGAAAATGAATGAAACTTGACCGGTTTTACCGAGCACCCTATATATTGTTTCCGAATGTTTAGATTCCAGAATTTGTCATAGTGATGTTACCTATTCCTAAAAAATCCACTTAGTTGCTGTAGACATGCGGATAATTTGGCGATGCCGCAATGAAAATTCGAAAACAAAAAATCCTTAGAAAGCTGAAAAATATGGAATCGAGTGTCGTATTAATGTACTGGATGTTCTATTGAAAAAAATATAACTTTGGTAGGCCATGTTCGGCTGAATCACCCAGTATGCGAGAAAATAATTTTGAAAGATAGTATTTATCAATATGACTGCAAAAAAAATTCTGCATTTTAAAAACTAGTTTCCTCTGATAGCAATGGACCGAAGGAATCTTGTTGACTCACCCTGTATTTTGTATCATATGTACCATTCCGAAAAATGAATATGCTATTCACCTATACATTTCCTTTCCACAGAACCAAATCTGAGCAGTCGTGGGGTCTATGACTTCTAAAGATGCTTGCGTTCCTGTAAGATCTTCTATATTTTCGAATTCCATTCTTATGGTATCATGTGGAGGTAATTTCATAGGGTAAACAATTGTAACAGCGCCTTTTAACAAGTTAATGGCCTCCTGAACTATTTTCATTGTCAGGCACTTATCTGAAAAATATTTCATCACACTGATTTTTCTATAATCATAGAAAACTTGAGAATGAGAAATCGAATGTTTGAAATAATACAAGGTATGCAAATTCTGGTTTTCTATAATTTATTTCGAACTATTTATTTGTTTTTAGATGACGTTTCACTGAGCGTCTATTGGTAAGTATGGCACAACGATTGTTTTTGATAAAATGCACTCAGGTATATGAAAAACGGTTTCCTTGAAATACACACTTCATCAAAAGTCTTGGAACCCCCATATAAAATTTACTTGTTGTATGTTTATTGCGTTTTTGTTGCTAGGTAGAAAAGTTGAACTGGCGCACAAACAGAACAAAAAATATTGACGGATTTGTTAAAGTTTTTGTTGATATTCGATAGTTTCACTGAATATTCGGCACAGTAAGTGCATACTTTTTTTCACCCTGTCGTGAAATTTCTGCTCAGTTCATAGATATGAGGAAAAAGTGGAAAGAAGACCACGTAGTTGGCGACCTCGAGTGTCAAATGAAGGGAAGGATCGGTATTTGTTCCAATATGTCCGCACTCCAGTCCTTATGGCTCACTTCTAAGGTACATTCCAACATGTTATATCTACTTCTACAGTCAGAAGAAGACTCCATGTGCCAAGAAGACCTTCAAGGGTACCTACTCCACTTTCACAACACCACAAATAAAACAAGCATTGGACTGCAGAGTGACAACTATAGGCAAAGGGTCTGAAGAAGGCCAGGTCGTCAACAAAGACCAGATTTTCTTCGGGAAGTTACTCCCTGTTAAGAAAGGACAGCAATGTTTTGGGGGGCATCGCCGAATGCTATCGATTTCCATATGTGATGACATGACAAGTCGAGTTCATATTGAAAATGTCATTAGGTCCATTGTTTATTCATTAGGTACGGTACATGAGAATTTCATATTCATGAACAACAAATCCAGGCCATATCGAGCAAGAATGGTTCAAGGGTTACTGGAACAAGGTCTAATTTTCCAAATAGACAGGCTACCTAACTCTGGGGATCAGAATCCTATTGAAAACTTCTGGGATTCTATTCCAAGAGCAGTTCACAACCGCATTAACTCACTCCAAAATGCAGAAGAGTTAGTTGCAGCAGCAGTAGAGGGATATTCCTCAGGCAAAAAAAACAAATGTTCGCTTGTTTCAATGCACAGTTGTGTCAATATGTTACTGAGAAACAGAGGCGGTCGAACACCACCTTTTTTATATATTTTTTTATTTTTGAGGAAAAAACATAATGCTAAAAAACGTGATCACGTGATTAATGGACAGCTCCGTATGTGGTAGTCACGAATGATATGTTAGTTGAACAGTTGTCATAAAATAAGTAAACGAATGTCATTCGTTCTGCCTACTAACGATATTCAATATTTTCTTTATAGAGCAAGAGCCTACGAAGGCCATACCTTCGTTATTTCATGAAAGCTGAAAGTTTTTGTATGCATGTCCCCTATATAGGTAAGAACGACCAGCGACTATAGAGTTTGCGTTGTGGTTACTTGGGCAGGTAACAGGTAGTAAAGGTGTTTGAAATAGTAAATGAAATTTGTTAAAGTATAAAGCTCAATTTTTTTTACATTTTTTTCGGAATAACTTCAGAAATCTCGTTATCCATTTCCGGACACTTATGACAGTTGCTACCCTTGCCAGACACCTCTAAACTTCAACAAATTATTATTATACTCTCGGTAAAGTATTCAAACTAAAATTTCCATATGTTACTTGGGGACCTATAAAAAATCTTACCCCAATAGCCGGACAGTCTTTTTGGTTTTTACATCTTGCCAGACACATTGAAAGTCCGCGAATGCTCAGTTGATTACGATCTTTTGAAATATTCAGTGAAAAAATAATTTCATTACTTCATAGCCATGCTATATAATTTTGAAAATTCCATTTTAATATCATCAATAAAAAAAAGTATGACTGAATGTAAAAAAATATTTGATGAATTTTTTATAAATTTTTATCATTGTTGTCGATATTTTCATTTTCTTCGTCACTACTCCTTCAGTCGATGGCAACATCGTCGTCAATATCGCCTTCTTCGTCAGTTTCTGAAAAAAAAGCAAGCTTATACAATTATGAATGATTGAAAAATCATGTAGAATAATTTGTCACAATAATTACATACCTGATTGAGTTTTAAGCGAATCACTTACGTAACTTGGTAGCTGATTTCAAAGATTTTTTCCAATTCATCAGTGTACACTTCATGCAAATTTACTAATAAATAATAGCGCTCTTTCTTAATTACGTCTTCCTCGATGATGCCATTTATTCCCGGTGAAAATGCCAATCACTTTTACTGGATGGTTTTTTAGAAGAGGATATTTTATTATTGAAACTGATTTTAGATTCTGAATGATAAGATAATTTTGGACCAGATTTTTTTTTCAATTTATTTAATAATTCTGCATACTTCTCTTGACCTTTGATGTTGGGTAGTACACTATTTTCAAACTGTTTGGTATCAGCTTTATGAGGTAGAAGTTACAAAACACACAAACAATTTGACAGTTGATATTATTAGCTTCCTCCTCGGTTAGAATAAATGCATCCTGAGTTGAATCATTATCTTTACTATTATCTGGTTCACAAATTTCAATATTTTTTTGATTGCAATGTTATTGAAGATTCTGTAGAGGAAAACTGTAAATGAGATGTTTCTGTAGTCAACCTTCTTATCAATGACGGGTTTGTTGAGCTATTGTCTGTAGGTACACTGGCTGATTTTTGTTTTTCACTGTTTTTTGTCGAATTTTCAGGTTCAGAAGTTAGGTATTTTTTCATAAGTCCTCTAAATGCTTTATAACATCGCCGGTGACACTCATTTTCTGTATACTCATCGGGCAAAATAATGTCTTCATAATTAAGATTAGGTTTTTTCAGATTTTCAAAACATTTTGATTTTTTTTAACGTTTTCTTCGAGAACAATATTATTTCACCATCACTTTTATTACAAACGAAAAATGAATGTATCTCCCATGATAACACTTTTTATTACTTAAATTACACTTTTATTTCACAAAAAACTGCACAAATATCAATTATAAATCGTTGGTTGTATCCACGCATAATTATTCAATACATCATAGATGATGCGCAGTAAAAGATCGCAGTCGACTAAGCGCCCTATCTCACTCGCACCCGCTTGAACAGTTGTTACCTCGCACTCGCACCTACAGCGGACTTTCAATGTGTCTGGCAAGATGTAAAAACCATCAAGGCTATCAAACCATCAAGGCTATTAAGGTAATATTTTTTATATGTCCCCAAGTAGGTAACATATAAAAAATTTAACTTTTATACTATGACGAAAGTGTAATTATAATTTATTAAAGTTTAGGGATGTCTGGCAGGGGGTAGCAAATGTCATAAGTGTCAAGCAATGGATGACGAGATTTCTGAAGTTATACCGAAGAAAATATAAAAAAATTGAGCTTTATACTTTAACGAATTATAGGTAGTATTTTATACACCTTTACTACCTGTTACCTGTCAAGAAACTACATCCCAAACTCTATAGTCGCTGGTCGTTCTTATCTGTTTAAGAGACAGGACTTTCAGCCTTTATAAAATAACGAAGGTCTGGCCGTCGTGGCTCTTGCTGTATTTTATATAAGCTGTTAACCCCTCGAGTTTCTCTTAAATCGAGAATTTCACCAGACTATAGCTTCTCACCGGGGAAATTAGGTTCAATCAGTGCAGCAATCAATTTTATTTCGGAAATTCCAGCGAGCATTCAGCAATAAGAGAGTGTCGATATTTGCGAAGTTCTGCCGTTCTGTGTGTATAAGTGCTTTGTCTTGTTCGGCGCAAGACCTAATTGGATCTAATCCTTCGTCTTCAAATTTAGTTTCTTCGGCTTTATGTGCCCACTTCGGCAAATATTACTACCAACTTCGAACTGCAGTTAATTACTATCAGGTGCAGAAATTCTCCATCCGGAAGTTGGCAACTTTTCCCAATTATTGAACGAATAAAACAATAATGTAAAGTTCCTTCCTGAATAAGATGGCTCTAGCGGGACTACTGATCTTTGAAATCGGTTGAAGAAATAAAATATTATTTTTCTGTATCAGATTTTTGAATATACTTTTTTTTTCGAAAAATTGTACTATCATGTCAATTTATAGATGTGGAAATTTGAAAAAGGATGTTGAAAAAATGATGTTGGTTTATAGGCTACTTTATTAAAAGAAGTATTTTAGAATTGTTATATAAAAAATTGATCTTTTTTTTGGTGGAGTTTTCAGCCTATAAATTGGTTACTCAATTTTTGAATTTATTAATTACTTAATTACTAATTGATTACATTAATTCATTACTTAATCATAAAGCCCTTGCGTCTTAATCAGTGTTATTGGTAAATTATACTCAGTGTGTGAATTGAAATGGCTATTTCAGTTTTTTCTCTAGTAAAACGAATGAGCAACTACGCTTTTTCTAACGCTTTCATACACCAAAATTTTTCTGTTACCGTTGGTACTCTGGTGAAAATGTGTTAGCAAATGACGGGAGTTTCAAAATCATCGAAATATAAATTCAAGAAAGTGAGAAAATATGAAGCTGTTGATGAAAAACACAAATTTGCAATTTTAAAAACAATCATTTTATTTTATTTTTCAGTTGAGGAAATTTTTTGCTTATACCTAATATCTTCTCAAATAAGCATACATATTTATTATGTGAATATTTTGAATTAAAATGAATTAACAATATTATTTGTATAGAGATAGATAAACATATATAGTTATTATTTTTAACAAGTATTTTTGATTAAATATTCAAATGGACACAAATGCAGGCATAAAACTACCCGAAAACTACCGTTTGGGATACAAAAATATGGTGGACCTGGTAAAGTATTATAGACCCGCTTATACCAGCTGCGATCATTAATAATAATAATATAATAATAATCGACTTTATTAATCACAAGGGATAAAGGATTTCTAATTTGTATTTACATTATTTGAAGATAACTTTATGACGAATTGGCGAAGTGTCAGCTAAAGTTGTTTTTCAACTTGACCCTGAGAGTAAACAGATATATAAAAAATTAGAACTTTGCTAATTAGAACATTAGCTATTTTCTCATCGCTAGTTTTTATTGCACCATTTACAGTTTATATTTCTTTTGTCTCTGAGTTAATATCTTTTCCTTTTATACCTTTAACAATACTCCACATTTTTCTGGCACTGTTTTTACTTTTTTCTATTACTTTTTGAAAGGAATCTCTTTTACATTTTTTTGTCAAACTATTCACGAAACTCCTATATTTAGTAACTTCAAGTTTGATCCTTTCATCCTCTGTATTTTCTTTAAATTTGCGATAAAGTTCATTTTTTCTTTCAATTGATTCCATAAGTCCCTTCGTTATCCACGGTTTCCTAGGTTTGAGGTATCTTTTAAATTCCAGTATTCTCGAGTTCTCATCTATAATTTCAAGAAGATCAACAAATTCTTTGGTTTGCAAATTCAAATTATCAATAGTATGAAAATTGTCCCAGTTGTAATTTCTTAAATCATTCAATAGATTTTCATAATTAATAACAGTATTGTTGAATTGTCCACATCTTTGTTTATTTCTTTGTTCGTTCATTATCAATATGGACTCATTATATCATCAAAATAAATGAGTATAATGAATATAACATCTTCTGCAATATGAATGTAACATCTGTATCTGAGAAAATTCAGCAGATGAATTGCTGCGGATGAAATAATTAACTTTTCTGGATTGCATAGTATATTTATCACAACGAATCCGACTCGCACTCCCTCTTGTAGGAACAATGTTTTCGATTCAGCCAGAGGCATTTCGATAATCTCTCCGAACACAAAAAACTACCAAATCCTAAAAAACTACACAAAGAAATTAAGGCAACCAACAACAATTTATTTACAATCAAAATCTTTCTACGCCTCCACCCCAACATTTACTTCAAGTGGATCCATTTCAACTTGGAAATCGTTTTCATAAAAGCTAACCTTTAACAGTTGAAAAAGACAACTTTTGAGCGAGATTCGAGGTAGGCTCGACAGAAAGGCGCAATAAGGGCGAGATTGGGCCCTTTCATCCAATATCGGTTGGTCAGGATGAGATTCTATGCGGACGCTGAAGGACTCTTGAAGGTTTGAGAGGAATTGGTATTATTGTGAATAGGACGTATCCTGAAACCTATACAAGTATCTCGTTATCCTTGTACGATGATACCGAATCACATTGTACTGTTGGACACTGGCGGGTACTGGAAAGATTAACAGGATTTTTTTTTATAAATATACCACGCGTCAACGAATAAACAAAATTTGTCGTATTATAAACTCTACAGATTTTTTTATGTATTATGAATTATGGGTACACTGACCTCTTACTTCATGAAGAGTAATAACATTATCCATGATAATGTTTATACAATTTTCACATTATGAAATATAATCACGACGCCCCGCATTACACGATAGCTACTTGATTACAATTGTACCAGACTTATTATCAAACTTCCCAAAAATTCCTTCTGAATGTTCAGTAGAATACAATTTAGAGTAAATGTTAGCAAAGTCAATGTCTCCTCAAGTGATTAAAGAACTATCACATACAGTCAAAAATAAATAATCTAGTGATTACGATGAAATTCCCATATCTTTGATGGAAAGAAGTATACTAAGCATGAGTGAAAACGTTTGTTTCATGTAGTTTTGTGTTGGTGTTTTATCGAAAATTTGGTTGCTGCAATGTTTTTTTTTTAAATCATCTAATACGTCTGATGGTTTTTAAAATAGTAATATTAACACGATGAAACTACTTTTCCAGCCTTAAAGAAGAATTCAATTGAATTAAAAACGTCGGTATGAAAACAATTATTTTTTAAGAAATATTTGATCCTGTTACGCAATCAACCTTTCTTCAGAATCGCTATTACACAGTGTGTGAAAGCATAATGGAATAAATTCATTATTTCGGTTACTGCACATAATTGAAAAAAATCACGAAACACGTTAAAATTAAATTATAATTTGACAATCTTCAACGGAAAAATACTACCCCTACCTTCAACTTCCGTTGAATGACAGGTACAACCCTCAATTTTTTTAATGGGAAGTATAGACTTGTGATATATCGTTTGAAAGGACTCTTCCTTCTCTATTCAAAAATGTTATCGATTTCAAATTTATTGCAACAATCGAGATAAAATAAATTAAAATCATGTGGTTACCGAAATTCGATAAAATATACTCAAAACTTATTGCAGTATACTCAAATCTTATTTCATGTTG
Organism: Leptinotarsa lineolata; assembly: GCA_015342045.1. NCBI lineage: Eukaryota > Metazoa > Arthropoda > Insecta > Coleoptera > Chrysomelidae > Leptinotarsa > Leptinotarsa lineolata. The sequence goes on along the minus strand of WOGR01008222.1, from coordinate 599 downwards.
AGGTATTGATAATAAGAAAGTGAGCAAAAACCATAGTAATGTTCTTTTTAGAAGGCATCCTTTACTGTAAATAATTTCCGTGGCAACTTTAGTTAAAACGCCTTGTCAAATTGTTTAGTATGTTACAACGTTAGTTGTAAGTATTTTGATTTAAGTTTGAAATTCGTTAACTTCAAGTCTTAGAAATGGTTAGGTTAACGAAAATGCATAAAATAACAGTTTCACAAATAATTGGTTACGGAGATAACCCAAGAACACAACAGGAAGGAGCTCGCCTATTTCATGAGAAATTTCCTAATTCACCGTCCATATCTCACGTAACAATAAGCAAAATAAATAGAGAAACAGTTTCGGGAGTTTGGTCATGTGGGTCAGATAAAAAAAGCAGTTGCCAATGCAATGAATAAAGAACTCAAATTAGATATGATGCTTGAGTTTGAGGAAAACCCACATACATCGAGTAGACAGGCATCTACTACATTAAATGTTAGCCATTCATCGATGGTCAACATTTCAAAAGTAAATAAAATGCATCCCTATAAAATGATACCTACTCAGGAGCTCATGGAAGACGATTTTTATAGGAGAACTTATTTTTG
>WOGR01008221.1:0-11964 GCA_015342045.1 Leptinotarsa lineolata | reverse complement strand
GACCTCTAAAACTTCGAGGTGGAGAAATACAAGTGTCGGGGGAGGTCAAATATCTGGAAGTGATTCTAGATTCAAAATTGACCTGGAACCTACACTTGGATAGAATAAAGAGGAAAGCGGTGGTAGTACTAATGCTGGCCAGACGCACCTACGGAAAAGAATGAAGGCTAAAACCAAACATGGTATACATAATGGTGGTTAAACCCATGATAACATACGCATCTCTGATCTAGTGGCCAAAGATGAAAGCAGGCGACCGCTATAAACAAATTAGGCAGGGTGCAAAGACTAGCCCAACAGTTACATTGGAGACACTCCTGAACCTACCTCCTTTACACTTTGTGATAATGAGGGAGGCTAGGATGGGCTAATTCAGACTGAGAAATTCACCGAGCTATAAATGATCGGACAAAACAGAAATTTCGGAACTAGTGGAGGAGCACATATTAAATATGTGTACGGACCATATGACACCAAAGTACACCTTCAACACTAACTTCACGACCAAAATCATAAGCCGTGAAGAGTGGACGACCATTAGTCATCCCGAGAAAATGTTTGGAAAGAACACCTGGTATACAGATGGGTCAAAAACCCACACACTGTATAACAGTTTCGAATAATGATATCCATTCATGAGTAGAAAACTATCCCATTGATTTACGATGATACATTATACGTTTGTGGATATATTATATTCAAGGTCATTTAGAATATTCATTATAAGGAAAACAATAACCATCACTATATGGAATGTACATTTGTAATGATTTCGATATTTGTGCAGTGCATCTGTTTAGATGAAAATAATAAAATTGTCATGAAAATTCATAGAAAATTCATTCATTGATTTAATGAAAGTAATTGAATAAATTATTATTCATTCGATGGCGCTGAATCCAATTTTACAATGAACTCTGGAAACTGGTGAAATAAATCAGTATTGATTGAATGCACAAAAAGTTATGGGTATTTGTGTATTACTAGCTAAACCAACACTTTCTGATGCTTTGTATATACTAACTGACACTTGTAAAATATGTTGAATTAAAAAAAGAACTTCACGCACTGCACGATGAAAATTATCAAAAATTTGTCTTTGGGAAAGATATCAAGTTTGCTTATAATGTTGAGGTCCCCAATCAAACATATGAGTATCACAGTATCCAAGAAATTAATAGAAACTTTGTTTTATTCTGAGGCCTAGTAACTACCGCGTTATTCAATTTATCTTCAACCATTTGAACTGAATGGGTTCCTGAAACTACAACGACAAATTTTGAGTCATCAATATTATTTTTACATGTTTGATATTTCTTTGTATCAATTGTATTCCATTCGATTTTTGTTACATTATTTTGATCTATTATTACTTACACATTTTTTTTCTGCTGACTTGTCCTATACATTGATAAGATCTTTAGGGATGTATGAATATTATTATTATTTTCACGTAAACAACTGGATTATGGAAAAATCAAAAATTTAATAGATTATTCTGAAATACTCCATCTTCATACCTCATGTGGAGTAGTAAATGGCATACTTTTTTCAACAAAAATTTTAAAGTTGAGGTAAGTGACGTTATGACAATGAAATATACAATTCAATGATTATATTCGAAGCTTTTTATATTTGATGAACGAATTCATGAACGGATATGGATTGGACTCAATATTTTGGATATCTTAATAATTTTTGTCAATGAGAAACACTCACCGTGACTGTAGTTTCCTAACTGCGCCTGAAGTATATTTACACCCGGAACAACAATAGCTGGTAATGTCCTGGACCTAAGTAATGGTGGAGGTTTTTTGCCAGTCCTTCCAGCCCCTTCTAGACCTACACAAGAAGCTCTTTGGTCTATTCTGCTACTGGCTGCCAGCTGAGCACTGAAAATAAAAACGATCTTAGGAATAATTGTATTTCATTTTTATAATAGGAAGAATATTCATCCAGTTGCTATTTAAAATTTGAAAAGTAATACAAATTATGAATCCTCAACAGAAAATTAATTGACGCTCCGGGGCGACTTGATTGATTCCAGTGACGCATTTGCTTTTTCAGCTGCAGGAAAACCCGGAAAAACCTGCAGTACCACATCATCTGAAGATCTTGGTCTTAAAATGTCCTCTCTTTCATAAAACGAAATGTAGGGTGTCTTCAGAGGCTCCAATGAATTCAAGACATCACCAGAAAATTTTCTTACACGACTATCGTCAAACTTGAGCCAGTTCGTTCCATCCTTGACCAAAGCGTGATAATGACCAGACTCAGCGCCAGATCCACAGTGAATAATGACTGCATGAAGATTATTATAGTGGTCTGCTAGATTGAAGTGTGAATCTATGTCTAAGCTGACACTGTTTCTCAATTTGAAATTACTATCAAATGAACTGTAAACCAAAAATCATGAAACGAGCCCATTGGACTTTGTTTTCGATGTCACAGCCATATACCCATATGCCGATATCCACAGCAACTTTTGTAATGGTGATTGGAAGATTCTCCATAACAATTTTCTACGCTTTCTCAACATTTTCATCGGTTTTTGATATGCTGGGGCGAGCATCGTCATCCATATCTTCTTGACCTTCTGTGATCACTTAAACAACGGTAGCAAACAATCGCCAAACACGAGAAAAATGTTTGACTTTTTGTTTTTACTATATGTTGATGACCTGAAGACGCTTTGCATTTCAGGGAATGTCACTCTGTTCGCCGATGATACCACCATACTATGGCATAAAGATAAGGAAGCTGATCTTCATCATATCATCAAATCAGATATAATAAAGGCCAAAGAGTGGTGCAACTTGAACCTTTTATCCTTCAACATATTAATAACCAAGGTAGTATTCTTCAAATGTGCAGTAGCTGATATTTATTTCAATCACCAGATTATTGAAAACAGTGTGTTTTCTGAATTTCCAGGACTATATTTATATTGACAACAGTCCTTAGTTCAATGAACTAAGGACTGTTGTCAATATAAATATATTGACAACAGTCCTTAGTATATAACAGTATATAGTATATAACTTGATTGAAAAATTGTCCTCTGGTTGTTATGCTATGAGAATTGCTGCAAACAAACTAGGATACTCAAGCGCAAAGGCAGTATACTACTCCTTGATAGAGTCACATTTGGAATACGGTATCCCATTCTGGTGAGTATGCAGTAGTAATGTTCTTCAAAGTGTTTTTGTTTTACAAAACAGAGCCCTGAGATACCTCTGTAGACTGAAATTTCGCTACTCTTGAAGACTTCACTTCAAGCAACACAACATACTCACGGTGGTATCTATATTTATACTTGAACCAGTGTGTCTCATAAATAAACACAAACAAAATTTCATTACAGAGAATAGGTATGCCACCCGCCAAACTAACCATCTGAAACTACTATTACCATCTTCCACTCTCGTTGAGGATTCACTTATATACAGTGTGTCAATTTTAAAACTTACAATGGGCTGTATCTCACGAACGATAGCTGGTATAGAAAAATGCTTGAAACGGTTTCTAGGATAGTAAGGGCGAACTAAAATGACATGAAAGAGAAGTCCCCTATCAACTCCCGAGGCCCCACCCACCAAAACTCAAAAAGTTTAAATTGCAAACCCCTACTTGTGATACGTCATTGCAAAGACTATAAAAAGGCTTTTCAATGGCATAAATAATAATTATACAGGGTGAAGCAATAATTTTGAAAATTTGGCTCAAATGAAAAATTTTATGAGGTTTTTTTGAACCGCAAATTTATTAAAAATATCAATTGAGTAAATGTTCGAAGAGGACATCGTTGTTTTGTAAACAATAATACAGCCTATTTTCAAATTCTGCTCGAAATTTGGCAAAAGTTGTTCTAGTAATGGCGCGACATGCCAGCGTAATTCTTTCTCGTAATTCCCCAAGTGAAGAAGGTTGAGTTTTATTAACAACTAACTTGGGGTGACCCCACAGAAAAAAGTCAGGTGGTGCCAAGTCTGGTGACCTCGGTGGCCACTCAATAGGACCTCTTCTTCCAATTCATTGGTTCCGATAATTAGTATCCAACCAGTGCCTAACTGGAGCTGCATAGTGAGGAGGTGCTCCGTCTTGTTACCCTGTCTAATTATTATTTATACCATTTGATAGCATTTTTATAGTCTTCTCAATGATGTATCACAAGTAGGGGTTTACAATTCAAACTTTTTGAGTTTTGGTGGGTGTGACCTCGGGGGTTGATGGCCATTGTAAGTTTTGAAATTGACACACTGTATAACGGCTGCAGAATATACAGTCACCTTCCAAACAATATTAGATATACCGTCCAACGTCAGCTTCAAAAAAGCAGTAAAAAGAGTTTTTTCCAATAGAACCTATTATAGTTTGGAAGAATATCAGGTGAATATAATAAGAAGACCAAAACTATGAAATTTTATATCATCTACCTTTTATTGTTTATTATATTTCCATTTAAAAATTAGTGACTGATTGTTTTTATTCAGTTCAATTTGATATGATAGTAACTATTTTCATAAACTTACCAAATGTTATTGATTTAATTCAATTTTATACATTCACATTGAATATAAACGCTTTGTCAACAAGATGTTATTCTTCGATATTGAAGCATATTTTGATTTGATTTGATTTGATTTGATTAATGCCTTTCACCAACAAACTAATTATGCTAAATATCTAAAATTTGGACGTTCACCTTATTTTTTGAATAGACCTCGTACATAAGAGCGCATTTCCGCCGGTTGTCCCATTATCTGACTAGGCGTAGGAGCTGACTCATGTACAATGTACAACTTCGATACTATTCATATACTGGAATATTCCATTACAAATGTGTCTCAGCTTTTTGCCACCGGACCTTGGACTAATCCAAAAAAACTGGTACTGATTTACTTCGATGTCTGAATGAGTAAACAATGATAAATTGTGTTGATAAACATTTATCAAACTGATAAGGGATTCATACGTTGTGCTAAAAAATATGTGGATGTCATTGAATGAGGTGAGACACTTTCTTATTGTTGTATAGATACCCGATTTTAATATTTTATGTCCCTTTTTTTATTATTGTTTGTAGCAAAATGACCATCTGGTGATATTATTTATATCACCCTATATATTATAGTATAGTGTTAGTACCGTAAGGCGTAAACATAGTAAAATCTCGGAATCCAGGGCCAGTCTATGAATGTTCATAAAAAACTGTTAGACTGCATTTTTGAAAGCTCAAATAAAAAAGTTGAAAAAATGCCTGATTTCGATTACAATAATGCTTAACAACAATTCACTGAAACATGAGAAGGACAAGGGAAAAAATGTTTATACCTAAGGAATGATATTTGCATACTAACTTCAATGATAATTTACTCATATTTCGGTACAACGAGGTACAGCAAAAAAAAAAATACATTATAATATTATGGTCCATTACTATCGTCATCGATTTTATTGATGTCGATTGTAGGTGACGGATTAGTACAGCTGTCACCATTGCACTCCAAGCAAGTAACAGACCAAAAAGAATACTTGATAAAAATCACTGTGTCAACGGTAGCAAGACATAAGTGTAATAACTAACCCATTAGTGTGACACCCAAATTAGTTTGCTAAATTTTCATGTCAGCGTTGGTTGGTCAAACCACCAACGATGACATAAACTAGAGCCAACTAGAATCTCCTAACGCAGATAACAAAAAACTTGACCAGTGAATTAATGTTGCATTTTATATTAGGGGAATCGTTGATTACCGCCCAGTGTGGGCCTCACCTCCAGCCGGAATTCAACGATTTTATAACAGTAATGAAGATGAACTTAGATCAATCCTACCTTGCAGCCTAGAGGGTAGACTTTACATCAACATCAAAGTGATATAGGTGAATTCGTCAGACTATTTTCATAAAACCTGCACTAATCCCTAAGCAAGGGTATTTCTTTGCACAAAAAATTATTCAAAAACCTACTTTATGTGCTATTTCTAAAGCAAAGTCTTTTACACAATCATCTAAATTATCAATAATAGCTACATTTGCTAATCTTCAGATAGACATAGTGCGGTCGTCGCCAATTCCGCTGCATTCGACTCCACCTCGTTCGCCGTCTTTCTTTCGCATGCTATATTACCCTCTCCCTTGCCACGTACGTAACATAACGCGCGCGCGGTTTCGACCATCTAAGTATTTTTTTACATTTTCTAAATTATCAAATCAGCGCTTCCTGCTGCCCCTCTCGTATGCCGCCTGGGACCGTGGCACCCAACGACCCTCTCAAGCTACGCCACTGATGCACCCTATTTCATAAAAATTATTAATTTCATTTATTAAAGTGGTTTGACCAATCTATAAAACAACTAATTACCAATTAACAGTTACCTATTACTGCTGACGCAGTTAGGAGTAATTTGGAAAGCTCTCTAGAGCTTTATGATGGAAATAATTGAGTAAGCGCAAGCAAGAACTTTATACAAGTATAAATAGGACAAACTTTTTATTCCACACCGATGAGTTACTGCGTGAACTGAAAGTATTTTTCATACAAATTTTTTTTTCATCAGGAACTTGTATTTGATAATTTTTCCCAATTAAAAAAAAACTTAGAAATAATACATATAATACTTATTACTTATTTCAACCTTTGGGAAGCTAAAATCTTTAGGATTGGAAAAATCTAATGATGCTTGAGGTTTTTTCATCGCTGGTTCACTTTAATTTTAAACGTCACTCACTTATCACTCACTCATTCATCTCTGTTTCTCCGTTAGTGAGTCCTAGGAAGCTATAATTTGGTATATAGGTGTTTCTTAGATCTTAAATGCGCATCAGAAAAGGATTTTCAAATATTCCAACTGGGGCGACCACCGTGGGGGTAAAAGGGAAGTGTTCAGATATGAAAATTACCTTTCCATTACTGTTTCTCCGTACGTACTGATAATATATTTTCGGTACGGTATGTAGGTTCGTTTTATTTTGTAGATGTGCAATAAGGAAGAATTTTTGAATACTACAAGTAGGGCGCTAGCCGCGGGAAAAAAGGCGCGTGCATGAAACAAAATAATCTTTTCATCACTGTTTCTCCATGCTCTTAAATTTCCAGTGGATGAATTCACATTCAGTACCAGCATTGCACCCGTGCGGAGCCGGGGCGATAGATATTTTTATATCTATCTATTTATCTAAACGCCCAATCTGAGAGACATACGTCTCTGAGATTGGGGTTTATTGCCAATCATTCTAGTCTTTTTCAATTCAACTCGATTTTTACTGTTTGAGGTCAATTTGAATTCTGTTGATTTTTTCAATTCTGATGTGATCTCAATGTCCGTTTTCACGAGAGAAGAAAAAAATTGAATCATCTCCATCAGTGGAAATTGAATTTGGAGAAAATTTTTTGAATAACTTTTTCGATATTTCGAAAATCAATTACTCTTTCGGAATTGTTTTCAATTAAAATTTGCGAATCACATAACTTTCAATTTCTAGGTTAATTTTCCTCACAATGGAAAAGAAATGAAGTCAAATTCTAATATTGATTCAAAAATACTAAAATAAACGGTTACACAGTATATTCATTTTGCAGTGAAATTATAAATTAATTGACAAATGGTGACGTAGTCGTCCATGATGTAGCTGTATAAAGTCCTACCTAAAGAATAGAAAAATTATTTAAATCATTTGAAGGAACAATTCGTTCAGGCCCGTCTCAACTCCCTACACTGTAGGTTAATGGACTGACACCTATCAGAAAACAAGTACTCCCCTGGCTAATACCACGGAGGGCGTTGGATCATATCCAACAGATGTCAGTGCAGGAATCTTCACTGAATTATTTCCTGCATACGCTGTTGGAACCGATTTTCACATATAAAACGGGCACACTTGCAGATCGGTTCCGGGCTATTTGGCCTCTGGTCAGTGCAAGGTAGTGGCCATCATCGACATAAAGTCGATGATATTCTCTAATCAAAATTCGAATTCCTTTCGGTATATCATTCCTCGTACTAGCCGAAGCGAACAACAAACAACATGTTTGTCATCGCCCCACCTGATGAAAGAGGTACTAACCAACCGCATATCCGAAATTCGCCCAATTCCTGGAAGAAGGAAAAAAACTATATTATGTGAAAAAAAAATTATTGTAAAAATTTATAAAACAATATCAGAAACTCCCCAAGGGGGTGTTTTAGGCCCCTTGATTTTTCAAACATATGTGAATGATTTTCCTGAGCACATTAGAAGTGGTAGAATTTTTATGTATGCGGACGACAACAACATTGTGGTCTACGGAGTTGACGCACAGAAAATGAAATCAGAAGCAGATCTGGTGCTTATTGATTGCTCAAATTACTGCACGAAAAATATGCTGCAGAAAAACTGTTGTTATGGAATATCACACAAAGAATGTGTGCTTTACGTATTTCATTTTCTTTGGGTTGGGTTTTAGTTTACTTGGGTTAGTACTTCTGTACCACCCTCATTACTTGTAACAACATGTCCCATCTTGTTTATATACTAGGTTGAGGGATCGATGAACATTTATTCATCATTATTATTACATTAATATTTATTTACTGATAATAACACTGCTGCTTGTGCGTTGAATTTGAAAATATCTTCGAATTATATCACTTGTTTCTTATAGTCAGTATTCAAGATAATCCTTTGTGAAATATTTTAGATGAATGTTCAATCAATCCTTGACAAAACTTCTGTGTACCATATTTTTCTCAATCCGATTTCTTCCAAAATTATTCATTGTTTCTCTTTTGCAGGTCTTCTGAATACTTCTGCTGATATGTGTTGTAAGTACTCATTTTGAATATATTTTGAAATATTTTGGCTATTACTTTTGTTCAGTAAGAAGTTAAGGTTTGTGCAAAAGCGATCGAATCGTCAAACAGAAGTTTTCAGAAGTCTTTGAGAATCTTGTGCGAGCTGAGGATAGACACCATAATCAAAAATCAGTTGGAATTACAAAGTATTTCATAGAGAAGCTAAGATGCTTTTAATGGATATCTTTCAAATATGTCATTCGGAAGAATTTTTACTTGTCAGTCATCATGAATTTGAATCAACCCAATCTTTTGTTACCTGAATATATAACCAAATATCAACAGAAATCCAGAAAAATAAAAACTCAAAGTCGATTGGGCAACACGGTATCTACTCCTGATATAATATTGTAATGATGAGAAAGTGAACAATTCTTGCAGCGAGAGAGAGCAACTTGTCAAAAGGACTAATAATGACAAAAAATCGAAAGATCATCAAAGAATTTTTTCTGAAAATAGTTGAAAGCAATAAAGATTGTAATGGTTATGGAATAAACACTATGGTATATATAATCCCTATAAAAATATCAATTAATTGACTCCTGAAGTGAAGAACATGTACAAGAAGTACAGATGATGTACATGGCTTTTGCATCAGTATAATGTATCTATTCACTCGTCATTGCTTGTTAATGATGTTTTGGCCAAAAACAATACCGTAATCATGCCTCAGCCTCCGTAATCACCAGGTTTGGCCCCATGAGACTTTTTACTATTCCCAAGATTGCAGAGACCAATGATAGGCGGAAACAACTGAATCGCTGGGAGATCTCAAAAAGTACATATCAGAACTGCTTCGAGAATTGGAAAAACGCTGGCACATATCTATTATTTTTGGGGAGGACTACTTTGTAGGGAAAAAATCGAAATTGATGAAAAAATGATTATAATTTGAGTAGAATGGAAATCCATCTTATTGTTTGAACAGAGTACTGTGTACATTATTCAAAGCAATTCTCAAAAAAATTCAGTAGCAAACTACATTTTCCAGTTTCTTTCTGATTTCATCAAAAGCCCTTTTTGAATCTACAAAATAGCTAACGAAGGTTGAAATTACTCATACCAGCTTTATTCTGAAATGAGGTGGAAATATCCTTCCAAAAACTATACTCGTCAGAAAATTCACAATAGTTTTGAAGGTACGACCAGAGCCGCTTCTCAACTATCTTCTCGAATATTTTCGAACTATCCGATACTTGATGAGAATTCATAACGAAATTTACTAATATAGTTAGTTCAGTGTGGTTTTCACTATAATAGCTTTTCTAAAACACGATACGTTTTTCGCTATACCTACAACAGCTCCTTGCAACACGTGTCGCGATTTCGTGAAGTTATCATAGTGAAAATAACAATAAACGATATGACAAAAAACTAACAAAACCTAAACAAAAATATTACTTCAAAAACATTCTGGATGCAAACAAAAATACGAAAAAAATATAGCAAATTCTGTTTCAAATAATGAATCAACCGAACCATCTACTATGTATATGAAATATCCAAAATATTCACAAATCATTTCTCAAAATTTGTAGAAAATCTTTTATTTCACCTGAAAAATTTGATGTTCCAAAGTGACGTTTTTCCAAATAGTTTGAAAGAAGCGGTCAATTCTCCTATATTTAAAGCTGAACAACCACATTTTGTCACTAATCATCGAACAATATCTGTCATTAGTAATATTGCAAAATTGTATGGGAAAAGTTTAGCCAGTAGGTTACAAAATCATGTCGATCACCACCAACTAGTCTCTCTCAAACAATTCGGTTTCAAGGCAGGAAGTTCCACTGAGGATGCACTGCATTATTGCACAAATAGAGTCTACCAGCACCCCAATCAAAATGATAAAGTGCTAAGCATTTTTTTTAAACCCGACTTAAGCTTCCGACAGCATTTCACACGATAAACTTTTGAAAAAACTATAACGGGATAAGAGGCTCACCGCTATCATTATTTGAAAGTTATTGAGCAAAGAGAAAATCTTTCTTTGAAATAAAAAATAAGTTTAGTGTATCTTCTGAAATCAAACATGGTGTTCCTCAGGGAACAGTCCTCGGCCTTAAGTTATTCCTTCCCTATATCAATGAAATGTTGAATATGGAAGTAGTTGGAGATATCATCTCATATGCGGACGATACGGTTCTCCTGTTCCATGGAAAAATTGGCAAGAAGTTACGAAAAATACGGAAAAAGGGTTATATCAAGTCGAATGTTGGATGGACTGTAATTTCTTGAGCTAAAATGAGAGCAAGACTTACTTCATAACTTTCACAAACAGCCCAAAAGTACAACCCAACCTAAAATCAATTGAATTTCATGAGTGATGTGATCTATGTGATCTGACCAATTGCGATTGTAAGAAGACAATTCGAAACACTTCAGAAATCGAATATCTGGGAGTTATCATCAGTGAAACGCTCAGATGGGGTAATTATTCAGTATATTCAGAAAGCAAACTTAAAAAACTGGTATTTGCCTTTTATAAACTCAGGGATATTCTTCCAGAAAAATTTTTGAAAGTAGCCTATAATTCCTTTGTAAAATCTGTAATGTCCTATGAAATGGAAGTATGGGGAGCCGCGTATACTAATAAGATGAATTGTTTGAATGTCAGACAGAAATGGATTTTGAAAGATATACTAAAGAAAAGGCGCAAATTTTTTACCGAACAGTTCTTTATAGAGAGTAAAATACTTGATTTAACACATCTGTATATTTTTCATATTGCAAAATTTACGTTAAGTAATAGAATGCAACACTAAGAAACCCACAATCAGAGACCAAGACGAAAAGGTCTCAAAAATTTAAATATTAGCCTCTATAAGAAGTTGATAGCATTCATAGGCCCTAAAATTCACAACTACATCCCAGAGTTCATAAAAATATTGATGGTTACAAACAGTTCTGCAAAAAGCTGATGTCCTTCATTTTCAATCAACTCTAGAGCTCTTGAAGTATTCATAGAATGAATGTCAATATACAGGGTGTCCCTGGACTTCCTCTTTTCCTCTCGGGAATGTATAGATGGGGTCAAAATATCACCAGTACTTCATATAACTTTTTTTCCTAAAAGTCTTCGTAACCAAGTTACGGGCTCTCGAAGTTACAAAATGAAAAATGTTTTTCT
>WOGR01008220.1:0-11964 GCA_015342045.1 Leptinotarsa lineolata | reverse complement strand
GTATGGCCGGTGGTGACATCTTTACGCGAGAGGTTGAAGTTGACTAAATGGTTCATTAAACTTGCAGGCCTTTATAGAGGACGGTAGGTTCAAATGGATTAATACAATTTATTGTATCGAAATTCTTACAATAAACTATATTAATGAGTTTGAATATACAATTTAAATTTTTTCAATTTCAAGTAACCTATTACTGAGAAAAAAAATTAACAGGGCAACCACGGAAGAAACTTCAAAAGAGTTTCTTGTGTGTGTATATCCAACCTATTGAAAATGGAACTGGATATACAAAATTATTTCAATTCATTCTTGGTGATGTAAACATAAAACAAGTCAGGTATAATATTGAGTCAACTCGTGCATAGACAGTTGAAAAGAGAGAAGAAAAAAATAAAATACACGAATAACATTGTGCGGAAAAATTCACGCTGTCAATGTTGAAAATAAGTGGCATGTTAACAGGCAAGTGTAATGTTGTTTCAATTTTACTGGTTGACGGTTTTACGAAATATATCATAACAGTTTTCCAATCAGTTTTCAATCTGTTTTTTGAATTCATTTCTATTTCTTTTGCTTTTCATCCTAGCTGGTGCCAAATCACAAAATTTCGCTTCTATGTAGCTACAATGCCTTTGACGGACTAATTTTTACATCTTGGTACCAAGACAGTATGTTCTTTGTTCTTAGTACTATACAGGCCGTTTCTTTCATCATGTGGTAACATTGCTATATTCTAAACCATAACAGATACGAAGACGAGTAAATGAGGGAAAAAGTTAGTGTTATCAGGAACAATACAATGGTTTGAAAAAATTTACGGGGACTCTCGCCCTCCTCGAGTTATACGGAGAAAACCAAAAATGCTGTTTTTGGTTTTTTTCGAATAGACTTGTCATTTCGGAGAATATCAAAAAGTTGACAACAAAAATGTTATTGTATTCGAAGTGTACTATGACGATGTAATAATAAATATTCTATAAAACGTTTCGTGTCAACATGACCATCATCAACTTTTTTTAATACGGATCTGTCTTTTTCATTACAGATATTGATGAAGCGATAAATTCACAATCCAAAGGTATATCACATTTGATAGTTTTATAACGTTTCATTTGAAATAACTACTACCATCAGTGATGATAATTTTAAATTACGGTCCTCTCGTTACTTCTTATGTGAATTGTTTTGATTTATACAAAATATAATTGAGACAACCCAATAAATTTGACAGCTAGGTACCCTAACACAATTAAAATTCGTACTTTTTCGTTTTGGAAATTTTTGTATTGCCGTAATCCTTCTTTCAAGGCTCATTTCTCCCTGATCAATTATAATTCGTAATGTTTTTATAATTCTCAATCCTGGAAGTAGCAAAAATATCAGTTTTTGGTCAAAATTCGATTGTTGTATAATTTGGTACGATCAAATAGCCTCTCAATTCATTTACATTTAAAGTTAATTTGTTGTTCAAACCACATGGCGATTGTATTGAAATAATAATAATAATAACATACAAGAAACATACAATGTTTATAGCAGAGAAAAAAACACGAATTCAAAACTAACTATAACATAACTAAGAACGGAGCACAAAAATCAACTTCGAGTTTTATTTTAAGTTGTTCCCACGTGTTTGACTTATACAGTACAGTTGAAAAAATAATTCAATGAGAACTCATTCCATTTTGATTATCATGATTTTATTTTCCAGGTGATTGTAAATTGCTTCATTGATCATGAAAAAATATTATCACTCAGCAATTTAGTATATGATGTACCAGAAAGTGAAGACAGCGAGGAAAAATACGATTACATCCCACACAGTGGAAAAAGTATTTACAACACTGAAATTTATTGTGCCGATAAAGAAAACAAGATGCTTCATATTAGGAAAAATTTAGAGATGCAGTATAGTCATCATACAGAAGTAAGAATACTATTTTATATATATTCAATCATCTAATTTGAGATTATTAACCTCTATGCGATTTTCTGTGCTGCTGAGAATGACAAAAGACTACTATTTGATAATACATGTACTGTATCCAAAAAAATACAGGACTAGATGACTAATGTGAAAAACTATGTGAACTGTGCACCCAGGGATCCCCAAAATTTGTATAGCCGCATTAATATGAACTAATACATATTCACTAAACTATACAGGGGTGCGCAAAAGTCCAGAATGAAATTAATATCTTTTTAACCAGTATTTTAGGAAAAAAACGCCGAAATACGTCAGTTGATTTCACGTTGTACGCATTTTTTGGCAATAAAATGAAATCTTTTTTTCAACCCCTCAGCTGCAACTCTGCCCATTTTTTTTTCAAATGCAAACCTATGTCGTGTATGGGCTCATTGGAAAGCTCGTAAAAATGGATCACAACCATACTCTTCATTTTTTTGTGGTTAGAACGAAATGAGAAAAAACTCTTTTGAAAAGTTACAAATACCTAACTTAGTGCTATCTACGGGTAGAATAACGTAACAGACGCTGAAATTGGCCTCCACCCTCTACTTGGCAGGCTCCTAGGTGATGGTAAAACCCGTCTACGGAATTACGAATGGCCTCAGCCGGTATGTTATGTGATTCCACTCTAATTCTGATTTTTAGATCTTCAATATTAGCCGGCCTATTTTGATAAACCTTGTCTTTTATATATCCCCAAAAAATAATCTAATGGCGTAAAGTCTGGAGATCTTGGCGTCCATTCAATTTTACCACGTCATCCAATGCAGCGTCCTTCAAATATTTCATCGAGATATTTTCCGACATTAATACCAAAATGTGGGGGAGTGCCGTTCTATTGGAACCAAAGTGTTTCAGTGGGGATATCTGGATCTGCTTCATTGGGAAATATAACAGCTAAAGCAGGGACTTATTCAAAGCGTAAAAAGTCTAAGTAGCGTGCAGCTGTAAGGTTACCCTCAAAAAATTATGGCCCTAATATTCTGTTGTTGATGATGCCTGCCCATACATTTACTTTCCGAGGACGCTGCGTACGAGCTTCGCATATCCAATGTGGGTTTTCCTGACTCCAGAATCGATAGTTGTGCCTGTTGACTACTCCATGTAAATAAAAAGTAGCTCCGTCCGAAAAGAGTATGTTGAGTGGAAACCCATTATTCTCGTCACATCGCCTCATTATTTCCTCACAAAATTGTAAACGCCTGTCATAGTCATCTTCCAAGAGCTCTTGGACAAGACATACCTTATATGGGTGGTATTTTTCTGTTTTCGAAAACCTCCCAATCGTACGTCTTGACGCAGGATTGTTTTGGGCTAATGAAACCGTTGACAAACGTGGATCTTCCTGCAGAGATACGGCAATGTCCAATTTTTGATCTTCGTGTAAAACATGTGGCCGGCCACTTCTGGGCAAGTCCTTCACTGTACCATGTTCTTCAAATTTGTGTAAGATTTTACTCACAGTAGCCTGGGAAATGTGATTTTCCGGATATTTTGCATTAAATAAAGTACACATCTCATTTTGACTCCGCATTCTATCCCCACATTCCAACAATATCAAGACTTCGATACGCTGCCTCTCTGATAATACCATTTTTGTTTAGCAAATTAAATAAGAACACTTTGAAGGTACACAATTATTAAACTGAACATACATATTTTCAATTTCACCCAGAAATGCCACTATTTTAAAACTGAGTCAAGACAATAGTTCTTATCAGGGCATTGAATTTGGTACAAAAATTGCAACAACCTTTTTTTTTGAGGTACACTGGTCAACAATTGCTTGGGATGGAATTAATTTTATGTGTTTTTGATGGAAAAATAAATTCCACAGAATGTTGATGCTACATTAGGCACGTTATCAGTTTTACACATAAATCAATAAAATTTGTTGTGGTGCCTGGACAGGTTGGTCTGTTCTTAAAATTTGTAAACTTTAAGAAAGTGGCTACTGGTGATCCTTAGCAATGTACATCATCACCACTTATCTGTTTTTTGCAACGTTAATTCACCCGTAGATAGCACTAAGTAGGTATTTCTAACTTTTTTGGTTTGTAAAACAATGGTTATGGTCAGATTCCATTTTTTACGAGCTTTTCAATGAGCCCATACACGACATAGGTTGGCATTTGGAAAAAAAATGGGGAGGGTTGCAGCAAAGGGGTTGAAAATAATATTTCATTTTATTGCCAAAAATGCGTACAACGTGAAATCAACTGACGTGTTCCAACGTTTTTTCCCTAAAATATTGGTTGAAAAGATATTAATTTTATTCCAGACTTTTGCGCACCCCTGTATATGATTAAAATACACAATATGGAGGAAGCCATAGGAATATGTGGCCCATACTTTCAGCGGTAATAGTTATGAAAAGCATGTTCTTTCTTCGATTACCGTTTCCTGAATTCCAGATGTACTGTTTGTGTTTGCCGTTGATGGATTTGATCCATTATATTTTGTAATAAATAATTTTCCAATTTTCAAATAGTTTCCTTTTTGTGACTTTCTGATTTTTCAAATTTGAGTCGTTCATTTTCTGCTGCAAACAGTAAAGCTCATGGAATCCAACATTTTTGTGATTCATCTTGTTTATTTAGTTCGTAATTTTTTTGTCCCCCTAGAAGGATATTTGGAATTGTACAAGCAAATGAGTTTCGTTTTCCTCGATTGTCAAGTCCAGAGGACTGGACTTATGTTTTCTGTTGGTTTCTTGCTAATCACCCCCCACGTCACTCTCAAATCGTCAGATTTTGATAAATGTACTTTTTTACCTCGAAATTAAGCCTCCATACCTTAATCTGACGCATTCGAATATTTCTGATGAGCGATTTTTGCTGGCTCTCGATTGAAGGTTCAACAAGAGCCAAAGTAAATCCCAAAATCCCCTTTTGGGCTTCCCTAGTATTACATATGCGACCATTTAATCAACTACGTTTCTGTTATATTCATCGTAGACTTAGCTTTCGTGGATCCCGACGACCACACCCCCTTGAAGACGTTGTGCCAGTTCTACCAGAACCCTTGCAACTTCGTGTTCGAAGACGTGACTCTAGACGTCATGTTCAAGATCTTCAAAGAAGGCAATAAGGGCCACATGGCCTTTGTCCACAGAGTGAATAACGAAGGAGAGGGAGACCCCTTCTACGAAACCATAGGGTTGATAACCCTCGAAGACGTCATCGAAGAGCTGATCCAGGCCGAGATCATGGACGAAACTGACGTCTTCAGTGAGTTTACGTCTATAATTTTAATACAGTAGCATCACCCTTCACGTTTTCTAGCTGACAACCGTTCCAAGAGGAAAAGACACGCTGAAAGAAGACAAGATTTCACTGTATTCGCTGAGAAGCAACGAGAGCCAAGCAAGATGATGAGAATCAGCCCTCAGCTGACCCTTGCCGCCTACCAATATCTCAGCACAAGTAAGTACTATGTTCTTTGATACGTTACAAGCCTTGCTTGACCAAGTTCATTCCTCAGGTGTCGAGCCCTTCCACCCCAACGTGATTTCCGAGACTATCCTGCGGCGTCTACTCAAGCAGGACATCGTGGTGCACATAAAGAAGAGCAAGGAATGGCGTACTGATCCCGCCAACGTGATCTATGACCAGGGCAAGGCTGTCGACTTTTTCGTCATCATTTTGGAAGGTAGAGTAGAGGTTACCGTAGGCAAAGAGAACCTCATGTTCGAAGGAGGACCGTTCACCTATTTCGGAACCCAGGCACTGGTCCAGACCGTTGGCATTGGTAAGTAAAGTGTGGAAAGTGAATCGAGTTTGAATTGTTGTTTTGATAGATTTAAGGTTTCCAAAATGGATATTCTCACTTTATAACAGCAGCAGGTCTATTGGTGTCTATTTTAATGATAGATAAGTATAGGGAAGACACCTGCTGGAAATATTTGTTTTGGATATTTACTGTTTGAACCATTCACCTGTTGTGCCATTACTATAATTTTTAAAAATGGTTTTTCTTCGGTAACATTATGCAGCTTTTGGAAAGAAAACTTTTGTTTCGTCATTCCATTTGGATTCCAGGACATTTGCTGCGGATGCACATCTTCACCGGCAGCAGGGGGTTGCAGATCTTAATGAGGATCTAGAGTTAATTTGGAATTGGGGTGAAAGTAACCAAGTTCAATAAAATGCCACGAACCCCAGGCAGTTTTCTCCAAAGAGATGAATGTCTCTCTGAACCGGATATTATAATGTCAGGACAGACAATTCCGCTTTCTGCTTCGATAAGTTTGTTGGGTGTTAAAATGGACACTAAGACACTAAAAGCTGCTTCTCAAAAGCTTGGAACATTATTCCAAACCAGCACACCTCAGCAACTTTTGATGCTTTATAAAACTCATATCATATCTTCTTTGGAGTATTGTTCTAATGTATGGAGCTCCGCCCCTAAACATACCATGAAGCTGCTGGATTCCATCCAGAAAAGAGCCATCCTCCTGATTGAAAACGCAAACATAACTTGCAACCTTTATAGTCTGGAACATCGAAGAAAGGTAGGAGATTTGTCTCTCTTCTATAAATACTTTCACGGGAAGTCTTTGTAGCGAAGTAGTTACTTCAGATTTGCCAGGCTAATTTAGCGGAGATTGAGGTGGTGTTCTTTCGACTGACTTGCCAGTCAGGCAAGGATCTCAAAATTAATTTTGGCTGGACGCCAGAATTCTTCGTTTAAATAAAACGATAAAAATTCAAACTTCTCCCCAAATAGATTATTACGCCCAACCTGTATGTTTGTTAATTTCCAGGTTTTGGGCCGTATTCGAAGGAGGGGGTTAAGTATGGCAGGTAATGTGCCTGCTCTGTTAAGGCCGTGGGTTACTATATATTTTAACACACTTACTACAATTTCGATCTGATAATAATAAAAGTTAACTACTCAGTAGTCCCCTACCCGACAAAAATGAATTGTTGATAATTAATTGATATATATTACTCTATGGAAACTATATAGATAACTCACTACAACGATATTATTTCCTTCACCTTATATAATTGGAGGCTCTTGCAAGAGTTGAAAGAGTTGAAAAAAAGGTTATAGAGAATACACCTATCACTTCACAAATGGAACAGAGACATTGGTCTCATTGACATCTAAAAAAACAGTATCGTAAATAGCACTATTATCACTATAACTATCAATTATGACTATTATTATTATTGCTTTCTTAATAAAAATCAGTAAAAGAATTGAAGATTAAAAAAAGGAATTTTTCCTCTACGAGGTACTCATCCGTGATCCTTGTTCTTGAAGATATTCAATGGATTATCTTTTCCTTTCAAACAACAGCTTAGTTCGATATTTCTTTGTATAAGCCACGTTCTTATTTAATATGATAATCCAGAGAAAATTTCCCACTTTTACTGCTTGACAACGAGCAGCAATGTAGCACCCACAAAAAAATAACGTCTCTGAGTGTCGAGTCTCCTATCACATCAAAGACGTTTTTCCAACAACCGTAAAGCAGATACCAATCCGAATTTAATGTATTACAATATTGGGCATATACCATACACCAGACATAACCATAAATAACGCCAATATTGCATAAGGCACTTTGAATGACTTATCCGTATGATACGATCAAAATTTTGTTCATTCAGCCAATATCTATTCAACCTTCTTACAAAATCTCCGCGATTCCTGTCTCGCATTTTCTGATGTTTTTTTTCCACGCGCGAAAAATATTGGTACGAACTATTTGTGTGTGAAGCCATATACGGGGTGATATTAAATAGGAAACGTTGAGTACCTGTGATTAAGAAAATATCGTAACAAACTGAAATTTTTGATTGTTTCCTGCAAAATCTCTTTATCAAAATTTACTTCATGAAATGATTTCGATATTACACTCGCTCCCGTATCCAAAATGAAAGTGTACATTTTTTTATCCATAGATAAATTTATTGAAACCGAATTGGTTTCGTTATTCAAGGTAAATAATGAATATTCCTCAGAATCTACAAAATTGTTTCCACGAAAATTCCTATGTTCAATACCTGAATTTTCATTTGGGCATATTAGTGCCAAATGAAACTTTTCATTGCAAAAATGGCAAAAACACTCATGATATATACCCTGTGGTTTTTTTCTTCCGCAAACCGAACATTGGGTTCAGTGTTTTCCACCAACGTTGATTCTGGAACAGCTGCTTCGTGACGTCGATGCCGCAGAAGTTCACGGGCGTGGCTAATGCTGTTTCAATCTCGGAGAACCATCAAACTGACAAACTGCCAAACTGCCACTAAACTGCGTAATCGTGCTGCCCAATCTTTCGGACTTCCATTCGCCATTTTTTTCGATAAAAAATTTTTTCTCGGTTGGAAAGCACTGATTTTATTGGATTGAAATGTTCATAAATTGAGGAAATCATAACCCTATATTTTACTGTTTCCGGTTGATTTGGTATACATATATTACTCACTAATTTATACGCAGGTTAATTCAATAAACTCAACAGTGTTGCTCGTTTCCTACTTTCATCGTCAATGCTGTTTGCAGTGAAATAATTGCCAAGACGTTTTTCATACACTGACAAGTCTGAAATATATTGAATCAAATTCCTGGATATGGCCGGCTACTTGTTTTACTGCCATTTTGATTCTCCAAAATCTCAGCAATATGGAAACAATAACTTGAGTTAACTACTTGACACTTGAAATTATGTCGCCATTTGTGATGTATTCTTCCCTAATTTGAGGGTGATGTCATCACTCAAAAGTAAACACAATTGTTTCTGCTTTCACGTTTATTTTCCAGTTCTCTACATGAGAAAATTCGTAGCTCTTCGAGCCTTCAGTATCTACATAAAAACATCAATATATAAAAACTAAAACTATTCATTATTGAACTTATAGGATGATTCACACTAATAACCTACAGTAGGCATCGATGATTCTCATACGGATAAATTTAACATCATTGTTGGTGTCCTCCAGGGTTCCATTTTGTCTCTGAACCTTTTTTTTTACACATCAATCCATTGCTGTTAATATATTTGAATTTATCAGAAATATTAAATTTTCCTTTTCTAACTCAACACAATCTCGAAGGTCAATCTACCAGTTATTTCATCCAAAATATTGTACCATAAATAACATATTGTCTTTTTCACTTTTTTTTGATATTTTCCCCTTTGGTGCTAACTTTCCAGTTATTACAGGTATTGAGACGATGGAGTTTTCGCACAGGACGTTACACGCTGTCTATATATCGACAACTCTGAAGATGCTATCAGAACTTGTATACTTTTTTTTGACCTTTCACATTTGCTAAACTCCAATTCGAGGATGAATTCGAGGACTCATTTGTGTACCCATTCGATAGACCATACTGTCACCCCTTCCCCATTTACGTAACGATTCAACTATTGAAAATACTGCTTAGTGTCCTTTTGGCCGCCCTTTCGTTTCATTTTATGGTCAATAAATTCAACATTTCTTTTCTCTTCCATTCGATGTTTTGCACATAGCAATCCGACTATTTTTAACGACGTAACAACTTAGTGCCCTTCTGACGCCATATTTATTTATTCTCATTCAGCGGCCGACCCCATAACTATCACCAGCTCGCAATTACTTCCAAGATCTCACGTTGGTATCGAGGCTAAGGATCAAGTTTACCACGCCAACGTCCTGATTTCAATTCTCCGATATATTCTATTTTTTCCTATTCAAAGTGATGACGTTTGCTGACTCACTATCTGCTTGAAATGAAGGAGGGTCTACTATCAGAAAATTGTTTTTATTGACTATTAAAAGTTCGCCTTTTTCAAATCACGATCATAGATACGTGAAATGAGTGGCCCACTGTTACAATATACTTCACTGCCTAGGGTTGCAGTACTTCTTCTACAGAATGTTGATTTTTTACGAGATGAGATGAGATGTTCCCATTAACCTTCTATTTTTGGGCTGGGTGGCGGAAAAAAGATCCACTGAAACTTTATATTGATCATGCCATCTATTACAAGTTTCCTACCTCCGTGACTTGCTCATCTCAGATTACTTCCATTCTGTATTTAGAAAATATTTATTGGACCTCACCTAGCTAATAACACATAAGGGACATTTTGCAAGAATTCGTAATTGAAGAAATTCAATCTACACGTGAATTGCCCTGACGAATGAAAAGAATTCCATGATACCTTTTAGTTCTGCGTTCTATTCTGAAAGTAACCAAAGTAATCAATGTCGGTGGATCAAAAGGACTCTTTTGATATATTACAAAAGCTATTTTTGACAATAAACGCATCTTTGGTATCGAAGATTGGGCCGTCAAATATCTACAAGAAGAGTTACTATCACAGACGATTTGTCCATTTTTTCGAATTGAGACCGATGAGTCCAGAAGCAAACAAGTTGCCTGAATTCGTTTCCACCATCGCACACGTTTAAAATGAATGGCTTCGGTAACGCTTTTCATTAATTTTTCAATGATTGATCGCGCACAGCACGCCGTGGATTCAAATAAGGGAGCGATCCAACCTTCAGTTGTAGATTATGCGGTGGCATGCCTGGCAAATCCAATGAGTTCAAAAATTTTGTTGGATAATTCACAGCTTTAGTGGCATCGCAAACTGTATCTTCACTCGATGAATAAACAATAATAGTCACCGAAAACTGTGTAGAAAGTGAGAGAGACAGTAGACCGGCTTCGTTCTCATCCCTACCCCGTGCTGTTTCCTGAGTGAGAAGTGACACCGGTAGACGTCTGGCGGGAATAACAGATCTGTGATCAGGGTTAAATTACTGAAATGGTTTTGAAAAATAGGAGTTGGTGATAGAAGCAGCAAACCCTCATGACACATACACAGTCAAAGGCCCTAGAAATATCAAGCGCAACGGCTAACGGCTCTTGACTCTCCATGTTTCTCGAATGCGTTATTCCAAATATGGGTGACATACGATGGAAGGTCGCCTGTTGATCTTTGTATCCGAAAGCCATATTGATGATAGCTCAGAATGTTGAAGCCTTTCAAATATTCAAGGATATGGTGGTTTACGATTTTCTCCGTGATTTTTGATATCACTGATAGCAAAGCGACTGGTCTATAATTATTCGGAAGATTTTTCTTGCCCTTTTCAGGAATAGGCTGAACGCTAACAATCTTCCAACAAGAAGGTGAACTCAGGTTGAGAAGTTTTCAAAATACTGGTGCGAGTTCATTGGCGCACTTTGTGATTACGATGACGGGCACTTCATCAGGACCAGACGCCTTGTTGATTGTAGAGTGTTTCAAAATTCACCTGAATAGACGTTGTAGAAAAGTATTTGTGGATTCTAATGTGTAAATAGTGAGCGATGCCTTTCCCAGTTAATCGACTGTGGAGTGAGACGCAAATTGTTCAGCTGTAGATTTTTTTCTATGGCGGTTGTTGCAATTGAACCATCCGCGTGTGTTAGTGGTTGATTAACAGCTTCAACTACCAAGCAGAAGGATCTAGACCCATTAGGATTGGCAAGCACTTTATTCCTAATTCTCTGATTGTGAAGTTCTTTGCTTTCATTTATTCTAAGTTTGCAGCGGTTCCGAGCATTAACAAACCTAGTTCGGTATTCGGTACTGGGATTTTTGCGCCACTTCCAGTAAAAATTTTTGGAGACGACAGCTTGCTCGCAATCTATGTTGAACCAAGGTTTGCCGCTAGAATTTCGTTTCATTGAAAAAGGTATATAGTGTGTGAAAACCAAATGGAATAAATAAATTACTTTGGTTCCTGTACACATTTTTAAAAAATCCCGAAACACGTCAAATTCAAATTATAATTTGATATTCTTCAATGTAAAACTGCCACCCCTTTTTTCAACCCCCTTTGAATGACAGGTACGACCCCCCAAGTTTTTGAATAGAAAGTATAAGTTTGTGATATATCGTTTGGAAGGTCTCTTCATTCTCTATTCAAAAATGTTATTGCCTTCAAGTTTATTGCAATAATTCAAATAAAATAAATTGAAATCACGTGGTTACCGAAATT